>JAKCWB010000300.1:0-14075 GCA_022388445.1 Zophobas atratus | reverse complement strand
AAAAAAAAACCCAAAAAACAAAAAAAAAAAACAAAAAAAATCCCCCCACAACCCCCCCAAAAAAAAACCCCCCAAACCACAAAAAAACCCAACCCCCAAACACCCAAAAAACCCCCCCCAACCAAAAAAACCAACCAACCCCAACAAACCCAAAAAAAAAAACCCAAAAAAACCCCCAAAAAAAAAAACAATAACCCAACCCCCAACAAAACAACACCACCACTCAAAAAAAAACCAACAAAAACACAAACACAACCCCAACCCCACAAACAAACACATAAACAAATAATAAAACAAACAACCTTAACTACAAATACCCAACAAAACAACAAACACCAAAATAACACAAACTACTAAACAAAAAAAAAATAAAACCCCACATATAAATTAATAAATAACCAAAAACTACAATCTCCACTACAATCAAATCCAAAACAAAAAACTATACAACCAATTATAACAAATAATATAAACACCTACAATAAAAAAAAACAAATAATAATACAAAAAAACAAACAAAAAAAAAACCAAAATACAATATCACCTAACAAAACAACAACACAAATATCCACTAAAATCAACCTAATCCCAAACCTAAACAAATTATACACCAAAATAAAAAATATCTAACAAACTAAATATACAAAAAACTAATATCAAAACCTCTAAATAATACAAAAAAAATTAAAACAACAAACAATTAACACACATCCATTCAAATCAATAAAACAAAATAACAACAATATATAACAAACAAAAAAACTATACATTATACCCATCCTCAACACACTCTTTATTACAAACAAATACCACCAAAAATATTTTCAATCAATTACTAAAAATACATCTCAAACCAACATCAACCAAATCCCCATTATTATAACCAATCTCTCACCTATTTCCCAAAAAAAACAATTTTATCTATTCCCATCAAATTAATCATCACACAAAACAAATAATCATTTCCATCATAAACTCACCCTAAACAAAACAAACTAATAAAAACACTCCTCCTAAACAAAACAATCATAAATAAAAATTCTATACTAAAAAACATACAAAAAAAAAATCTATTCAAATCAACCCATTAAAAACTACATCATCTAAAAAATTATCATTAATAAATAAAAATTCAAATTTATAATTAGTATATACACTATCTATACTTTAAAAAATACAAAAATCTATCCATTAAAATAAACCAAAATAAACATAAACCATTAAACTTATACCTAAATCTTTATCAAAATAACATACAAAACTCATTAAAAATAATTCAAAACACAATACCACATTTCCTTAACACATTTAAAAACCAATTTTCAATTAAAATACTATCCAAAAAAACCAAAAATTACTACATCAAAATACTTTTCCTCCAAATAATATATAAAAATTTAAACACTTTATCAATTCCATAATTCAACACTTTCCTACTCAATAAAAATATACACACATCCAACTTTACTAAATATAAACAAACTCAAAATCCCTCCCCAAAAACAAAAAACCCCCATACAACTACATCAAACTACTACAACCCACACTAAATACAACATTTCATAAACAAACACAAAAAAAAAACCAACTCTATATAAAACTACACAACCATCAAACAACAAACTATTACAACCATTCAACACAACACTCAACAAAAAACATTCCAAACCAAAAAATAAAAAAAATTCCCACTCTTAAACCCACAATATAAACAAACAAATCAACCTAACTAAACAACCCAACAATCACATAATAAAAAAACAACTAACACTAAACCCTTTAACAACTACACACAAAAAAACACCTAAACCATTAAAACCCAAAAATCTTAATTCTATACTAACTCAAAAAAAAACTAAACAAAACACAATTTCCCCTAACAAAATATAATACATCCAATTTAACACACACAATATCTCACTAACAAACCAAAAAACCTACCACACAAAAAAAAAACCCACAAATCAAATATATTACATAAATAACAAAACAAAACACCAAAAAAACAAAAAAAATAACTCAACAACCTCCAAAAAAAAAAAAAAACACAAAAACAAACAATAAAAAACCATAAAATACTCATTATAATCAACAACTAAAAACACTCAAAAACCTACAAAAACCAACAAACAAATAAAAAAAAAAATATCTATAATGACTCATAAAACACAAAAACCATCCCCACAAAACCAAATCAAACAACACAAAAAAAACACTTAAAACTACTAATAAAAAAAACTAAATCTCTAACAACACATACAAAAACACCCATCTATAACTATCACCATAAACTAAAAATACAACCAACACTAAAAATACCATAAACACCCAACCCCATCACAAACAACCCAAACAAAAAAAATACAAAAAAATAAACAAAACAAACAAACAAAATAATATAATATTAAACAAAAAACAAACAAAAAAAAACTTAATTATACCAAAACCAACATAAATAACAAACACAAAAAAACAAAAAAAAAAAAAAAAAATAACACAACCAACAACCAACAAAAACAATCAAATACTCTTTTTCACACAATTAACTATACACAAAAACCCAAAAACACCACAACAAAAAAACAAACCAACTCTACACAAAAACCCAAACCATAACTAAAATTTCCAACTTCCTCTCTACTTCTTTCTTTTTTCTCACAAAATAAAATTATAATTAACTCCAAATAATCTATTACTACACTATTCTCACACAAACTACCCAAAACTCCCTCTAAATAAATAAACATCATCCCAAATCAAAACAATCACAAAAATCAAAACCACCCACAAAAAAAAAATCACTATATCCTTTCCCCTATTTAACAACAAACAACATCCATTCCAAACAACCAAACTCTCACTTCTCCTCCTTACCCAAAATTATTCTCTATATACCATATCTTTATAACACAAAACTTACAAACCCAATATCAATATCAAAACTAAATCTAAGATGTAGATAAAATAAAAAAACTAATATAAATATACATTCTAAATAAAACAACAAAAACAAAAAAAAACACATATACAACAACACATTACACCACAAAAATATTATAAACTAACAATTAACTTAAAAATAAAATATTCAAATAAAAATCCAAAAAAACAATATTATATCACCAAAAAATAAAAATAAAAAAATTAATCAATTAAATATAAAATAAAAAATTAAAATATATAATGCATATAACATAAAAACAATTTAAATAAATATAAAAATATCTCAATATCAAAATAAATAAAAAAAAATACAATAAAATAAATAAAAAAAATTTATAAAAATTATAAAATAAAAAAAATCTAAAATATAATATACAATCTAAAATTAATAAAAATATATTTTAAATCAATAAAAAATTTTTTTCTAAAATCATTTAATTTAAAAAAAAACTAAAAAAAAAAAATAATTTAAAAAAAATAATTTTAAAATTAAATTACCAATATTAAAATTTTAAATTTAACCCTTTTTAAAATAAAAATAATAATTTTACAATTAAAAAAAAAAAAATAAAAAAATAAATTAAAAAAAAAATAAAAAAAAAAAAATTTAAAAAAAAAAAAAAAAAAAAAATAAAACAAAATAAAAAAAAAAAAAAAATTATTTTAAAAATAAATTAAAAAAAAAAAAACAAAAAAATTTTAAAAATTTTTATTTAAAAAAAAATTAAAAAATTTTTTTAAAATTTTAAAAAAAAAAAATAAAAAACAATTAAAAAAAAAAAAATTTTTCCAAAACAATTTAAAAAAAAAAAAAATCACCAAAAATTAAAAAAAAAAATAAATTTAAAAAAAAAAAAATAAAAAAAAAAAAAAAAAAAAAAAAAAAAAAAAAAAAAAAAAAAAAAAAAAAAAAAAAAAAAAAAAAAAAAAAAAAAAAAAAAAAAAAAAAAAAAAAAAAAAAAAAAAAAAAAAAAAAAAAAAAAAAAAAAAAAAAAAAAAAAAAAAAAAAAAAAAAAAAAAAAAAAAAAAAAAAAAAAAAAAAAAAAAAAAAAAAAAAAAAAAAAAAAAAAAAAAAAAAAAAAAAAAAAAAAAAAAAAAAAAAAAAAAAAAAAAAAAAAAAAAAAAAAAAAAAAAAAAAAAAAAAAAAAAAAAAAAAAAAAAAAAAAAAAAAAAAAAAAAAAAAAAAAAAAAAAAAAAAAAAAAAAAAAAAAAAAAAAAAAAAAAAAAAAAAAAAAAAAAAAAAAAAAAAAAAAAAAAAAAAAAAAAAAAAAAAAAAAAAAAAAAAAAAAAAAAAAAAAAAAAAAAAAAAAAAAAAAAAAAAAAAAAAAAAAAAAAAAAAAAAAAAAAAAAAAAAAAAAAAAAAAAAAAAAAAAAAAAAAAAAAAAAAAAAAAAAAAAAAAAAAAAAAAAAAAAAAAAAAAAAAAAAAAAAAAAAAAAAAAAAAAAAAAAAAAAAAAAAAAAAAAAAAAAAAAAAAAAAAAAAAAAAAAAAAAAAAAAAAAAAAAAAAAAAAAAAAAAAAAAAAAAAAAAAAAAAAAAAAAAAAAAATTTAAAACAAAAATTAAAACATAAAACAAACAATACAAAATTAACCAAAAAATCTCCAAATATAACAAACAAAACAAACAACACACCAACAACAAAAAACACAAAAACAAAAACACCAAACCAAACACACAACCCAACACACAAAAACACAAAAAAAAAAAATCAAAAAAAAACATTAAAAAAAAAAAAACACCAAAAAACTTACCAATAAACAAAAAAAACAATAAAACAACACAACACTAAATAACAAAAAAAAAAAACTAATATACAAATCATAAATAAAATAACAAACATAAAATTACAAAAAAAAAAATATACTCCATAAACACAAAAAAATCTAAAATATAATAAAATTTATTTTTAATATTAATCACTTATATAATATTTTAACCAAAATCTCACATACAATCTAAAAACCAAAAATAATATCAATAATACTAAAATTAAAAAATACACCATTCATACCACTACAAAAAAAAAAAATAAATAATAACTAAAATTAACCTAAAACTACAAAAAAAAAAAAAAAAAAAAAAAAACAAAAAATAATATTCTAAAAAAAAACATACTTACAAAAAATAAACAATAAAACACCACCAAAAATACTATCTCTCTACAAAATACACAAAACAAATACAAAATTTAAATACACAAAACCAACTTAAATAAAACCATTCAAAAAAAAAAATAACAATCTAACCACCTCTTTACAAATATAAACCACAACTACAATCTCAAAAAAACACACCACACCTATTATAACAAATCTTCTCTAATAAAATTATTTAAACTAAAATTACAAAACCATACAAATATAAAAACACAAATACATTCCCTAAATCCACCACAAACAACTATTACAAAATTACAAACTAAATACCAAAAATCAAATACCATACTTAACATAACTATATAAAAACACACTTAATTAAATTATCACAACAAAATCAAATCTCTCTCATATTTAATATCATACTATATAAATAAAATTTTTATAAATATCTTTAAAATAAACATATATTAAGTCTCTTCAACATATAAAAAAAAATTAAATTTTTTAATAAAATAATATCTAATAAATTTATTTATTTCCTACTAATTTTATACTCTTCAAATATTATACTTTAAATTTTAAATATTAATTCATTTCATAAAAAATTTACATATACTTTATTATTATCTAAATTTCAATAATTTATACTATTTTAACTTTTTTTTTTTTAAAAATACTAAATTTTTAATACAAATCAAAAATCCAAACAAAAAACCAAAAAAATAAAAATTAAAAAATTAAAATAATCATACTAAAAAAAAACTATATAACAACTATCAAAAAAAATTAAAAACAAATAAAAATCAAAAAACATTCAATACAAATAACTAAAATAATAACAAAACAATAAAACAAAAATTAAAATTAAAAATAAAATAAATAATCTCTTTCTCACAAACACAACTAACAATACCCAAATCAATTATTTCTTCAATTATACTAAAATTTCACTCATACCAACATCTTTATTATAAAAAAAACTTAAACATTCTTTTTTATAAATTTCATATAACAAAAAAACAAACACACTAATAAAAAATAAACCTTAAAAATATACTTTAAAATAAAAATATTATCAAAAAAAAAAATCTCCACAATAAAAAATATAATAAAAAATCTTATAAAATAATAAAATAAAAAAATAAACTTAAATAAATTCATTATCTAAAAAAAAAAAAACACACTAATAAAAAAATAAAAAAAACTAAAATAATCTCATAAAAAAAATCCACAAAACAACAATATAACTCAAAATTATACATTACAAAATAATAAATCTTAACTTAATTCCATTATCCATAAAACCATATCATATCACTAAAACAATCTAAAAAAAAAATCCCAACCCTAAAATATACTACCAAATTATAAAACCCAATCCTTATAAAAAACTAATATTACACAATTTTAACCAAAAAACACAAAAACATTATACAAACTCACTCATATCCCTAATACACCAATTAAAACAAACACAAAAAAAACACCAAAATAACATCCCATCATTAAAAAATTACTAACTAAAATAAACAAATAACAACCAAAATAACAACCAACATAATTCAAAAAATCATCCACACAAACCAAACACTATTAAAACTTTAAACACAAAAAAACAACAAAACAAATAATAAAAAAACTATAAATAAAAATACCTCAAATTATCACAAAAAAAAACACATCATTTAAAAAAAAATCCAATACAACCCTTTAACCACCATAAATAAAATAATACAAAACAATAAATCAAAAAAAATCACAAAAAATCAACAAAAAAAAATAAAAAAAATAAAAAAAAAATATTAATTCTATATATCCTATACACCCAACCCTAAACCAAAATCTAATCAAAATAAAAAAAAAAATAAATATCAAACAAAAAAAACCACACCAATCACTTAACCCAAACAAAAAAATTATATAAAAAAAACCATTCCATAATAATAATATAAATCTCTATTCATACCAACAATTCCATATACTTAAAAAAACTAACACTTAATAAAAATAATTTAAAATCTAAAAACTTATCAATCAAACTCCAAATACTAAAACAATATCCCCAAAACAAATAAACAACTTATCCAAATAAAAATAAAAAAATATAAAACAAAAACAAAAAAAACAAAAAAAACACACAAATCCTAATAACAAATTCATATTTATTAAAATAAAAATAAACCTAAAAATTAAAAAACTAAAACACAACCACAAACAAACAAAAAATTCATTCAAAAAAAACAAAAAACAAATCAATAAACACACAAATACATATAAAATACTAAAATTAAAAAAAAATTACAAAAAAACCTATAAAAAACAAACTACTTAACCTCTACAACAAACAAATAACCAACAAATCATACCCAACAAATGCCCACCCTAAAAAAAAAAACTTTAAAAAAACAAAAATAAACATAATTAATTATTCAAAATAAAAACAATTATTCCTCTCCACAATTCTTAAAACCACACTACCCCACCACACCAACCAAAAATTTAACCCACATCTAACACAAAAACATCACTATTATAATTTAAACCAAACATCATTATACACCTCTCAAAAAAACATAAAAAAAATATATACAAAAAATAAAAAACTCAACATAATATCACAAATACAATATCTATAACATAATAAAAACTTAAATAACATAAACAAACATAAATTATACACTACTCCAAATAAAAAACATAATACCCCAATTAATTTTATTAAATCCTCAAAATAAATCAATCATAAAATTCAAAATAATTCATAAACTATCCATCTATCACCTACATAACTTAACTCTCACATCAATTAAACTATCAACTATTAAATATCACTCATAACTAATTCACAAAAACAACAAAAAAATATTTAAATAAATATATAATTTTCTATCCATTTAATAAAAACATATAAAATCAACTAACTATTACAATACTACTCTACAAATAAAAAATTTAACATTTATAATTCAATTCCTAAATAATTTTAATTAAAATTATCTCATAAATTCATTTATCTTTCCTTATTTACTCTATACTCCTAAACTTTTTTTATACTCATTTTAATTTTTTAAAATTTTAATATTAAATCTCTTTCTAATACTATATTTACACATTTTAACAAAACAACAATATAACAAAAATAAAAATAAATAACCATATTAAATCTATAAATTCTAATATAATATACTTTTATATTTCTTCCTCCAAAACTATTTTCCACTCATCAAAATAATAATCATACATCAATACTAAAACACCCTCTATACAAAAAATCAATAATATAAAAAAAATAAATATCTTAACAATAAATAAAACAACATAAAAAATTACTACAACAACTCAATAAATAAAATTAAATAATTTTTCCAACAAAAAATAATTATACTCAACTAACAAACACTACAAAACAAAAAACCAATTCCTCTTAAAAATTACACTCATAAAATTAATAACTAATCAATCAAATAATAAAAATATAACTTATAAAATAACACCACCAAAAATTCTTTCAAAATATCAAAACAACAATACATAAAAAAAAAAAAAAATATAAAAAACCAATAAAATTTCCAATTTAAACCAATATCAAAAAAAACAATAAAAAATATAAAAACTTACAAAAAAAAACATAATATTTACATCTCATCAATATATTACCAAATAAAAATATACAAATAACAACAAACACAAAAAAACAATATATATTAAAAACAAAACACAAATACAATTATTAAAAATTCCCCACTTATATAAAAACAACAAAAAACAAAAACCTACCTTAATTACACTTACCCCACAACTCCTCCTCCCCTCCATACACAAATAATAATCAAAAAACCATATCTAAAAATTAAAATTAAAATACCAAACCATAATCAATAAAAAACACCCCCCAATAAACCCTTTTAAAAAAACCAAAAAATTAAAAAATAAACCCCCCAATAAAACCAAAAAATTAAACAAAAATAAAATTTAAACCCCAAACCTTTAAAATAAAACCCCCCAAAAACCAAAATAACCAAAAAAAACCCAAAACCAAAAAAAAACAAAAATAAAACCCTTTAAAAAAAACCCCCAAAAATTAAAAACCCCCAAAAACCCCAAAAAAAAAAAAAAAACAAAAAACAAAAAAAAAACCCTAAAAAACAAACAAAAACCTCAATAAATTAAAAAAACCCCCAAAAAAAAACATAACCAAAAAAAAACTTTTAACACATAAAAAAACACAAAACTCCACCCTTAAAAACAAAACACCAAAACCCCACACACAACACCACCACTCACCACACCCCCACCACCAACAAACCAACAACCACCCACAAAACACAAAATAACCCAAAAACACCCAATACATCACCCCACAAACCAAAACAACAAATCAATTAATCCTTAAACCCCCTAAAGACCCCCCCACATACTAATTCACAATAAAAAAACACACCACAAAAAAAAAACACAAAATCCAACCAACTAATATACCCAACCACCACCCAAACAAATCCAAAAATTCAAAAATCCCAAATCACTAAAATAAAAAAAAAATAACCCACCAAAAAATCAACCCACATAAACAACCAAACATACCTATAAAATACAAACAAACAAAACAACCCCCCACTAAAACAACAAAAAAACATAACCTCAACCCCAACATTCATAACAAACATCAAACAAAACAAAATCACTTCCAAATTCCCACTCATCAACACAAAAATACCAACCACACAAATAACACACCCCCAAAAAAATAACCACCAACATAAAACACACCCCACCCAAACAACAAACCAAACACCAACACCCAACACAACACCACCCAACACAAAACACAAAAACCCCCCACCACCCCAAAACAACCCAACCACCAAAAACCCCCAAACCCCACCCCCCACCCCAAACACCCAACACCAACAAAACCCACCACCCCAAACCCACAAAAACCCCACCAACACAAAAAAACCCCCACAAAAAACAACCCCACCACACCAAACCCCAAACCAAAAAACACAACAAAAAAAACCCCAACCAACACAACCCAAACCCACCACCCCAACCCACCCCCCAAACAACCAACCCAAACCACAACCAAAAAAAAAAAAACCCCAAACCCCACCCACCCAAAAACAACAACCACCAAAACCCAACCCCCCCAACCCCCACCCAAAAACCAAACCACCCCCCCAACAAACCCCCAAAACCCAAAACCCACACCCCCCACACCCCAAACACCCCTACACAAAACAAAAAACCCCCCAAAAACCCCCCACTACCCCTAAAAAAAACCCCCCCCAAAACAACCCAAAAAAATACTAAAAAAACACCCTAAAAAACATAAATTCCCCCCCCAACCCCCAACCACAAACAACCAACACCCACCAAAAAATAAAACACCACACCCCCAACCCAACCCCCCAAACCCCCCAACCCTAACACCCACACCCCAACCCCCAAAACCCAAACCCCCCCCCCCACCAAATCCCAACAACAAAATCAAAACACAACCCCAAACCACCCAACCAACCAACCCCACCCACAAACACCAACCCACCCAACCCACACCAAACACACAACACACACCCAACCACACCACCCACCACACAACAACCCAACCCCACCAAAACCACAACCCCACCACACAAACCCAACAACACCCACAACCCCCACACACACCCCCCCCACCCCACCACCAAACCAACACCCACAAACACCACCACAAACACACCAATACCCACCCAAACACCCCAACCACCCAACCCCCCACCATCCCCACCCCAAAACAAACCACACCCAACAACACCCCCCCCACAAACCCCCAACACCCCACACAACCCACCCACACACCCAACACACCCCACCACCACCCAAACAACACCCACCCAAACCACACCCCACCACCACCCCCCCCAACCACAACACCCCCCCCACCCAACCCAAACCACCCCCAACAACCCACACCACCACCCACCAAACACCCCCACCCACCCACCCCACCCAACCCCCCACAAAACAACCCACCCCACCCCCCCCAAACACCCCCCCACACCCCCCACCCAAACCCCCACCACCCCCACCCCCCACCCACCCCCCAACACCACCAACCCCCCCCACCCCCCCACACCACACCCCCCCCCCCCCCCCACCCCCCACCCCCCCCCCCCCACCCACACCCACCAACCCAACCCCCCCCACCACACAACCACCCACCCACCCCCCCCACACAAACCCCCCCACCCCCACCACCCCCACCCCACACCACCCCCCCCCACCAAAACCCCCCCACCCCCACCCAAAAACCCCCCACCAACACCCACACAAAACCCCACCCCCCACCCCCCCCCACACCCCCACCCCCAACACCCCCCCCAACAAAAAAAACACAACCCCCCCCACACCCACCCCACCCCAAACCACCAAACCACACCCAAAACCCCAACAACCCCCCCACACCCCCAAAAAACCACACCCCCCCCCCAACCACCCACCCCCCAACCACCCCCACCCACCCCCCCACCAAACACCCACCACAACCCCCCCCAACCCCCAACCCACCCCCAAAAAAAAAACCCCCCCACCCAACCCCCCCCCACCCCCACCCCCACACCCCCACCCACCCCCCCACCCCCACCCCCCAACAACCCAACCCCAACCCCCCCCCCCCCCACCCCAACCCACACCCCCACCCAACCCCCCCCCCAACAACCACCAACCCCCACCAACACCCCAACACCAAACCAACAACACCCCCCCAAACCCAACCCCCCCCCACCACACAACCCCCCACACCCCCCACCACCCACCCACACCCACCCCCCCCCCCCACCAACCAACCCCACCCCACCCACCAACCCCCCCCCAAACCCAAACACCCACCCCCCACCAACCAACACCCAACCAACCCCCCCCCCAAAAACCCCACACCAAAACCCCCCCCCCCCCAAACCACCCCCCCAACCCACACCCACCAAAACACACACCAAACAACACACACCCCCACCCCCACCCCAACCCCCCCCAAAACCAACAAACCCCCCCCCACCCACAACCCACCAAAACCACCAACACCCCCCCCCCCACCACCCCCCACCCCCAACCACCCACCCAACCACCCCACACCCCCCCCCCCCCCACCCCCCCCCCCCAAACCCCCCCCCCAAAACCCCCCACCCACCCCCACCCACCCACCCCCCCACCCCAAACAACCCACCCCCCCCCACCCCCAAACACCACCCCAAACCCACCCACCACCCCCCCCAACCCACCCCCCACCCAACACCCCCCCACCAACCCAACACCCCCACCCCAAAAAAACAACCCCCCCCCACCCCCAACCCCACAAACCAACCAACCCCACCCCCCCCCCCACCCACAAAAACCCCCCCCCCCACCCAACCCCAACCCACACCCCCACCCCAAACACAACCCCAACCAAAACCCAACCACACCCCCCCACCCCCCCCACCCACCAAACCCCCCCCAACCCAACCCCCCCCCCCCCCACAACCAACCCACAACCCCCCCCACCACCAACCCCCCCCCCACCCCCCCCCCACCACCACCACCCCCCCCACACCCAACCCACCCACCCCCCACCCAACACCCACCCCCCCCCCCCACCCCACCCCCCCACCCCAACCCCCCCCAAACCCCCCCCCCCCCCAACCCCCCCCCCCCCCCCCCCCCCCCACCCACACAACACCACCCACCCCCCCCCCCACACCCCACCCCCCCCCACCCCACCCCCCCCCCCAACAACCACCCCCCACCACCCCCCACCACCCCCCCCCCCCCCCCCCCCACACCCACACCCCCCCCCCCCCCCCCACCCCCCCACCCCCCCCCCCCCCCCCCCACCACCACACCCCCCCCCCCACCACCCCCCACAACCCCACACCCCACCCCACCCAACCCCCACCCCACACCCCCCCCCCCCCAACCCCCCAAACCACCCCCCACACCCCACCCCACCCACCCCCCCCACCCCCCCCCACCCCCACCAAACACCCCACACCCCCCCCCACCCAAACACACCCACCCCCCCCACACCCCCCCCCCCCCCCCCCCACCCACCACACCACCCCAACCCACCCCACCCCCCCCACACCCCCCCCCCCCCCCCCCCACCCCCCACCCACCACCCCCCACACCCACCCCACCCACCCCAACACCCCCACCAACCACCCCACCCCCCACCCCACCCCCCCCCACCCCCACCCCCACCCCCCACACCCCCCCCCCCCACCCACACCCCCCACCCCCCCCCCCCCCCCCCAACCAACCCCCCCACCCCCCACCCCCCCCCCCCCCCACCCCCAACACCCCCCCCCCCACCCCACACCCCACCCACCCCCCCCCCACCCAAACCCCCCCCCACCCCCCCCCAACACCCAAACCCACACCCCCCCCCCCCCCCAACCCCCCCAACCCCCCCCCACCACCCCACCCCCCCCCCCACCACCCCCACCCCCCCACACCCCCAACCCCACCCCCCCCCCCCCCCCCACCACACCACCCCCCCACCCCCCCCCCCCCCCCCCCCCACAACCACCCACCCCCCCACCCCCCCCCCCACCCCCCCCCCCCCCCACCCACCACCCAAACCCCACCCCCCCACCCACCCCCCCCCCCCCCCCCCCACCCCCCACCCCCCACCCCCCCCCCCCACCCCCACCCACCCCACCCCCACCCCCCCCACCACCCCACCCCCCCCCCCACCCCCCCCCCCACCCCCAACCCCCCCCCCCCCACCCCACCCCCCCCACCCCCCCCCCCCCCCCCCCCCCCCCCCCCCCCCCACCACCCCCCCACCCCCCCCCCCCCCCACCACCCCCAACCACCCCCCCCCCCCCCCCCCCCCCCCCCCCCCCCCCCCCCCACCCCCCCCCCCCCCCCCCCCCCCCCCCCCCCCCCCCCCCCCCCCCCCCCCCCCCCCCCCCCCCCCCCCCCCCCCCCCCCCCCCCCCCCCCCCCCCCCCCCCCCCCCCCCCCCCCCCCCCCCCCCCCCCCCCCCCCCCCCCCCCCCCCCCCCCCCCCCCCC
>JAKCWB010000299.1:0-14130 GCA_022388445.1 Zophobas atratus | reverse complement strand
AATGGGAAAAGGGGAAAACGTTTGGGTTCTTTTTTTATCATTCGGGCGTTCGTAGAACAAGAAAACTTTAAAATTCTTCAAAACGTCACTTTTGAATTTTTTCCCCTTGAAATTTTAAAAACCCATTTCGGGAAAACCCTACGGGCTGGGAAAAGTGCAAGGGAAACCCAAAAAAAATTTTAAAGCAAAGAAACTGTATTTTTGTCGATTTTTATTGAATTTGAACTATATTTCAACGTTTTTGATGGTTCTGAGCCACCAAACACACTTAAAGCATGCAGAATCGACTCAGAATAGGAAAAGGAGACGTTTAGGTCAATTTTATGCATTCTGGCGTTCGTAGATACAAGAAAACTGTTAAAATTCTTCAGAAACGTCACTTTTGAAGTGTAAATTTACTAGAACGTTTTTGTCGATTATGAATTTGATATTTTACGTTTTTGATGGTTTGAGCACAAACACATAAGTGCAGATGACTCAGATAGAAGAAGTTTAGGTAATTATGCATTCTGGGTGTAGATCAAGAATGTAAATTCTTGAAGTACTTTTGAGTGTTTTCTTGTACTTTTAGCACTCGATCCCTACGGTCGGAAAGTGCAGAATCAATTTTAGCTAGAACTGTATTTTGTGTTTTTATGATTTGACTATTTTCAATTTTGTGGTGAGCACAAACATAAGATGCATGTCAGATAGAAGGGAGTTGGTATTTTATCATTTGCGTGTATCAGAATGTTAATCTCGAAGTCACTTTTGAATGTTTTACTTAGCATATCCCTACGGTCGGAAAGTGCACGACATATTTTAGTAGAAATGTATTTTTGTGTTTATTGATTGACTTTTACGTTTTGATGTTGAGCACCAACACATTAAGATGCAGATATCAGATGAAGGGAGTTTAGTCATTTTTGTTCTGGGTGTAATACAAGAAACTGTTAATTCAGAATCACTTGAGTGTTTTTTGTATTTAAGCATCAGTACTACGGGTCGGAGTGAAGAACATCAAATTTAGCTAGAAACTGTATTTGTCGATTTTTATTGAATTTGAACTATATTCAACGTTTTTGATGGTTCTGAGCACAACACACTTAAAGCATGCAGAATCGACTCGAATAGGAAAGGACGTTAGGTCAATTTTATGCATTCTGGCGTTCGTAGATACAAGAAACTGTTAAAATTCTTCAGAACGTCACTTTTGAAGTGTTTTCTTGTACTTTTAAGCCACTCAGATACCCTACGGGCTCGGAAAGTGAACGAAACCATCAAATTTTAGCTAGAAACTGTATTTTGTCGATTTTTATTGAATTTGAACTATATTTCAACGTTTTTGATGGTTCTGAGCCACCAAACACACTTAAAGCATGCAGAATCGACTCAGAATAGGAAAAGGAGACGTTTAGGTCAATTTTATGCATTCTGGCGTTCGTAGATACAAGAAAACTGTTAAAATTCTTCAGAAACGTCACTTTTGAAGTGTTTCTTGTACTTTTAAGCCACTCAGATACCCTACGGGCTCGGAAAGTGCAACGAAACCATCAAATTTTAGCTAGAAACTGTATTTTTTGTCGATTTTTATTGAATTTGAAACTATATTTCAACGTTTTTTGATGGTTCTGAGCCACCAAAACACACTTAAAGCATGCAGATCGACTCAGAATAGGAAAAGGAGACGTTTAGGTCAATTTTATGCATTCTGGCGTTCGTAGATACAAGAAAACTGTTAAAATTCTTCAGAAACGTCACTTTTGAAGTGTTTTCTTGTACTTTTAAGCCATCAGATACCCTACGGGCTCGGAAAGTGCAACGAAACCATCAAATTTTAGCTAGAAACTGTATTTTTGTCGATTTTTATTGAATTTGAACTATATTTCAACGTTTTTTGATGGTTCTGAGCCACCAAACACACTTAAAGCATGCAGAATCGACTCCAGAATAGGAAAAGGAGACGTTTAGGTCAATTTTATGCATTCTGGCGTTCGTAGATACAAGAAAACTGTTAAAATTCTTCAGAAACGTCACTTTTGAAGTGTTTTCTTGTACTTTTAAGCCACTCAGATACCCTACGGGCTCGGAAAGTGCAACGAAACCATCAAATTTTACTAGAAACTGTATTTTTGTCGATTTTTATTGAATTTGAACTATATTTCAACGTTTTTTGATGGTTCTGAGCACCAAACACACTTAAAGCATGCAGAATCGACTCAGAATAGAAAAGGAGACGTTTAGGTCAATTTTATGCATTCTGGCGTTCGTAGATACAAGAAAACTGTTAAAATTCTTCAGAAACGTCACTTTTGAAGTGTTTTCTTGTACTTTAACACTCAGATACCCTCGGGCTCGGAAAGTGCAACGAAACCATCAAATTTTAGCTAGAACTGTATTTTTGCGATTTTTTGATTTGAACTTATTTCAACGTTTTTTGATGGTTCTGAGCACCAAACATTAAGCATGCAGAATGATCAGAATAGGAAAGGAGAGTTTAGGTCAATTTTATGCATTCTGGCGTTGTAGATACAAGAAAACTGTTAAATTCTTCGAACGTCACTTTGAAGTGTTTTCTTGTACTTTTAAGCACTCGATCCTACGGTCGGAAAGTGCAACGAAACATAAATTTTACTAGAACTGTATTTGTCGATTTTTTGAATTTGAACTTATTTCACGTTTTTGATGGTTCTGAGCCACCAAACACACTTAAGCAGCGAATCGATCAAATAGGAAAAGGAGACGTTTGGTCATTTTATGCATCTGGCGTTCGTAATACAGAAAACGTTAAAATCTTCAAACGTCACTTTTGAAGTGTTCTTGTACTTTTAAGCACTCGATACCTACGGTCGGAAAGTGCAACGAAACATCAATTTAACTAGAAACTGTATTTGTCGATTTTTATTGATTTGAACTATTTCAACGTTTTTTGTGGTCTGAGCACCAAACACATTAAAGCATGCAGAATCGATCAGAATAGGAAGGAGACGTTTAGGTCAATTATGCATTCTGCGTTCGTAATACAAGAAAACTGTTAAAATCTCAAACGTCATTTTGAAGTGTTCTTGTACTTTTAAGCCACTCAGATACCTACGGCTCGGAAAGTGCAACGAAACATCAAATTTTAGCTAGAAACTGTATTTTTGTCGATTTTTATTAATTTGAACTTATTTCAACGTTTTTTGATGGTTCTGAGCCACCAAACACACTTAAAGCATGCAGATCGACTCATAATAGGAATAAGGAGACGTTTAGGTCAATTTTATGCATTCTGGCGTTCGTAGATATAAGAAAACTGTTAAAATCTTCAGAAAGAACGTCATTTTGAAGTGTTTTCTTGTACTTTTAAGCCACTCAATACCCTACGGGCTCGGAAAGTGCAACGAAACCACATAAATTTTAGTAGAAACTGTTATTTTTGTCGATTTATTTATGAAATTTGAACTATATTTCAACGTTTTTTGATGGTTCTGAGCCACCAAACACATTTAAGCATGCAGAATCGACTCAAATAGGAAAAGGAGACGTTTAGGTCAATTTTATGCATTCTGATTCGTAGATACAAGAAAACTGTTAAAAATTTTCAGAAACGTCACTTTTGAAGTGTTTTCTTGTACTTTTAAGCCACTCAGAACCCTACGGGCTCGGAAATATGCAACGAAACCATCAAATTTTAGCTAGAAACTGTATTTTTTGTCGATTTTTATTGAATTTGAAATATATTTCAACGTTTTTTTGATGGTTCTGAGCCACCAAAACACTTTAAAGCATGCAGAATCGACTCAGAATAGGAAAAGGAGACGTTTTAGGTCAATTTTTATGCATTCTGGCGTTCGTTGAGATTACAAGAAAACGTTAAAATTGCTTCAGAAACGTCACTTTTGAAGTGTTTTTCTTGTACTTTTAAGCCTCTCAATACCCTTACGGGCTCGGAAAGTGCAACACGAAACCATCAAATTTTAACTAGAAACTGTATTTTTGTCGATTTTTATTGAATTTGAACTATATTTCAAACGTTTTTTTGATGGTTCTGAGCCACCAAACACACTTATAAAGATGCAGAAATCGACTCAGAATAGGAAAAGGAGACGTTTAGGTCAATTTTATGCATTCTGGCGTTCGTAGATACAAGAAAACTGTTAAAATTCTTCAGAAACGTCACTTTTGAAGTGTTTTCTTGTACTTTTAAGCCACTCAGATACCCTACGGGCTCGGAAAGTGCAACGAAACCATCAAATTTTAACTAGAAACTGTATTTTTGTCGATTTTTATTGAATTTGAACTATATTTCAACGTTTTTTGATGGTTCTGAGACACCAAACACACTTAAAGCATGCAGAATCGACTCAGAATAGGAAAAGGAGACGTTTAGGTCAATTTAATGCATTCTGGCGTTCGTAGATACAAGAAAACTGTTAAAATTCTTCAGAAACGTCACTTTTGAAGTGTTTTCTTGTACTTTTAAGCCACTCAGATACCCTACGGGCTCGGAAAGTGCAACGAAACCATCAAATTTTAGCTAGAAACTGTATTTTTGTCGATTTTTATTAAATTTGAACTATATTTCAACGTTTTTTGATGGTTCTGAGCCACCAAACACACTTAAAGCATGCAGAATCGACTCAGAATAGGAAAAGGAGACGTTTAGGTCAATTTTATGCATTCTGGCGTTCGTAGATACAAGAAAACTGTTAAAATTCTTCAGAAACGTCACTTTTGATGTGTTTTCTTGTACTTTTAAGCCACTCAGATACCCTACGGGCTCGGAAAGTGCAACGAAACCATCAAATTTTAGCTAGAAACTGTATTTTTGTCGATTTTTATTGAATTTGAACTATATTTCAACGTTTTTTGATGGTTCTGAGCCACCAAACACACTTAAAGCATGCAGAATCGACTCAGAATAGGAAAAGGAGACGTTTAGGTCAATTTTATGCATTTGGCATTCGTAGATACAAGAAAACTGTTAAAATTCTTCAGAAACGTCACTTTTGAAGTGTTTTCTTGTACTTTTAAGCCACTCAGATACCCTACGGGCTCGGAAAGTGCAACGAAACCATCAAATTTTAGCTAGAAACTGTATTTTTGTCGATTTTTATTGAATTTGAACTATATTTCAACGTTTTTTGATGGTTCTGAGCCACCAAACACACTTAAAGCATGCAGAATCGACTCAGAATAGGAAAAGGAGACGTTTAGGTCAATTTTATGCATTCTGGCGTTCGTAGATACAAGAAAACTGTTAAAATTCTTCAGAAACGTCACTTTTGAAGTGTTTTCTTGTACTTTTAAGCCACTCAGATACCCAACGGGCTCGGAAAGTGCAACGAAACCATCAAATTTTAACTAGTGTTCCGGCTCGAAGACCAATGTTCCGGCTCGGAGACCAATGTTTCGGCTCGAAGACCAATGTTCCGGCTTGAATGCCAATGTTTCGTACAATCCGAATCGTAGTACCAACGTTTTTTGTAATCCGGCTGATACGACCATGTATGGTCTTCCGAATTGTACCTTGATGTTGCTCGAAGGACCTTTGTTTGCTATAATTGAAATAATGGACAGCGTTCGGTTTCGATGTTTAATGTAGGACGGTTACAGAAGTACTAAAATTACAGTGCTATTTACAAAACAGGTAAAGATACCCAAAAGGGTCAGTGGCCGCTTCCGGAAATGCAACATCCCGCCGGCCTTGAAGGGTTCTTCAATATTAATCTGTATAATTAAGAACAAATTATGACAAATGAGAAAAAAAAAAAAAATGAAATATACAATAGAAGTGAACTTAATAAAATACATATGATATCCACTATTCAATTGGTAGAACGCACACTTTGTTTATTGCACGCTTCACTATACCGCTAATTGTTTTCACGGAAACTACCCGCACATGCCCGTCACTGCCCGGATGGAGCTCTTGAATTCGGCCCATCTTCCACGCAAGCGGGGGCAGGTTGTCCTCCTTGAGCACAACGAGTGCTCCTGGTTGGAGTTCTTCCTTCGACGCCGCCTTCCACTTCGTGCGTTGTTGCAACTCGTTCAGATATTCTAGGGACCAGCGTCGCCAGAAATGCTGTTTAATTTGTTGAATGCGCTGCCAATGATTCAGTCGATTAGATGGAACATCGACCAAGTTTTCTTGAGGCAACGCAATTAGTGGATTCCCGATTAAGAAATGGCCAGGAGTTAGAGGTGATAGGTCGTTGGGGTCATTTGAAAGGGGTGTCAAAGGACGAGAATTCAAACATGCTTCGATTTCAACTAATAGGGTATAAAACTGATCGTAATTCAGCAATGCGTTTTTCGTCACTCGACTAATGTGGTATTTTGCTGACTTAATACCCGCTTCCCATAAACCGCCCATATGAGGGGATCTACTTGGTATAAAATGCCAGTGAAGATTTTGCATTTCTAATTTATTGGTTAGTTCACCGAAAGCTTGTGATTGAAATAATTTAGTTAATTCGTTATTACTCCCTACAAAATTAGTTGCATTGTCCGAATACATGTTAAGAACCTTGCCACGACGGGCTACCATGCGATTAAGTGCACTCAGAAATGTTTGACTTGAACAATCGCAAACTAATTCAATGTGAATTGCCTTTGTGGCCAAACAGATAAAAAAGCAATATATGATTTGATTGATTTTGAAGTTCGTAAGAAACCATTTTTGATAAAAATGGGACCAGCATAGTCGACTGCGCAATTGACAAATGGTCTAATTGTTTGTTGTATTCGAGCTTTAGGCAAATTACCCATCAATTGATTAAGGGAAGTAGGTTTTGCTTTAAAACACGGGACACATTGCCTTAAAACACTCCTTACGGCGTTACGCCCGCTCAAAGGCCAAAATTGTTGTCGTACAGTGGCTAGTGTGCATTGACTTCCTGCATGTTTTAGTTGCCTATGTATGTCTGTTATTATTATTTTGGTAATATGATGGTTTTTTGGGATTACATAAGGATGTTTTTGTGTTTCTTGTAAGTCAGAATTAACTAGTCTGCCGCCTACTCGGATTAGACCATGGTTATCTAAAAATGGGTTTAATGAAAGTAACTTACTTGGTTTATTAACCTGCCCGTTACTGGTTAATTGTGCAATTTCGCTAGAAAATACTTGTGTCTGAAGCAGTTTAAGTATACATCGCTTAGCATTTTCAATCTCCTCAAATGTAAGTGGTTTCGGTTTTTGCATAGGTAATCTTGCTTTGTGTTTAGGTTGATTAAGCTGGGTCTGTTTTATCAGAGCATTGTGTTTGAACCTCAAAATCCATGCTACAATGGTTATTAATTTCTTAAATGAGGAAAACCTATATAAAATTGAATAATCAGTTACACTGTGCGTTTGTGCGGCAATCAGTGTAGTTTTCCTTTCTGGAACATCGGATAAATTATATTGAGGAGTTGTGGGCCAATATGAATTATGTGATTTTAAAAAATGTGGACCTTCCCACCAGAGTGGTGATTGGATTAATATGGAAAATAAATCTAATTGGATTGTTGGGCCAGTCATTAGTAATGGATTTAAATTAACCCCATTGGATGAACTTGCAGAACTGTTGAAAACCACTCGCACCTTGGTGCTAACACTTGTTTCTTTTATTACTGGATGGTGACTAAGATAAAAGCGATTTTCTTCCAGAGGGTCTGGGGTATTTATTACCTCCATGTGTCCCAGTTCAATGTATTCGGTCATAAATTTACTATAATCATTATGAAGCTTAGGAGCTTTCACCAACCGTCTTTCTAATGAGTAAAATTTTGAAAGAGTTCCGTTAAAAGAATTACCTGGCTCCAGGTGGCAGTCTTTAAAGGGTAGTTTTACTATAAACCTACCGGAAACATCTCGTTTGAAGTTTGCCGAAAAATGATTTTCGCATAATTTTTCTTCCTTGGAGAGAGGCTTACTCATGGGTATTTCCTCAATTTGCCACAATTTAGCTACCTGAGTTTCTAATGAATTAACTGCCACATTGCACGATACCTGTTTAATCCTTTCCGGAATTTTAAGTTTACCACCGAAAACCCAACCCAGTTTTGTTTCTCGGAGGGACGGTAAATCTGTACCAAAGCTTAATGAACCGGCTAAAATTAGTTCCCAAAAAACTTCGTTGCTAATTAGCAAATCGACAGGTCTAGATTTGTGAAATTCAGGATCAGCCAACTGGATATTATTTGGAATTTTGAATATGTTATGCGAAAAATTGAATGGCGGGGTGTTTCTTGTGATCTGCTCTAAAATTAAGCAATTCAGCTGTGTAGTAAATGAACTAACTCTGGACTTGATTGTAACATTTACACTATTGTTAATGATTGTAGGAGATGAATTTTGAGGGTTAATTCCAGAAATTTGCACTTTAGTCGGTGAGTTATCCAATTCAAGTCTATCAGCTAAAGATTTTGTAATAAAATGTGATTCCGATCCTCCATCTAATAAAGCACGACAGAAATGATAATTATCATACTTGTCCTTTATGTATACAAGGACAGTTGATAACAATACTTTAACATCCTTTACTTGCGAACCGAAATTTGTTAAAGTGGTGCTAGTTTGAGGGTCTACTGTAGGTTCAGTTGGATTGTCCAAATGCAGAAGCGAATTATGTTTTTCTTTACATATTTTGCAAGTATAAGAAGATCGGCAAGATTTTAAAGAATGCGATTTTAAGCAATTAACGCACAATTTTAATTTGTTAATCTTTGACCGACGTTGCTTGACAGCTAATTTTAAAAATTCTTCACAATGATAAATAAAATGATTGCCCTTACAGTGAGGACAACTTAATTGATACTTGTTTGCGATATGAACAGATTTGTGGTTGACGGGCCTTGTTTTTGGATTAAATTGTTGTGTTTTAAATAACTTATTGGATTCTAATGACTCCAATAATTGATACCTTTTCGTTAAAAATGCTTTCATTTGAGCCATTGTTGGCAATTCAGTTCCTACTAATGAATTTTCCCATTCTCTAGTTGTAATAAAATCGAATTTAGTTGTTACTAGATAAATTAAGATTGGGTCCCAACTTTGAACTTCTAATTTCAATGCTTCAAGAGCTTTCAAATTTGAATTTAATTTATCTGTAAACATGCGGAGTGCGTTAGCAGAATCTTTTGTAATATTAGGTAAATTGAACAATTCGCGCATGTGATTTTTGACTAAAAGATTTTTGTTTTCATAGCGTTCTTTTAATAATTCTAAAGCAACTTTATAATTTTCATTGTTGATACACAAATCGGAAATTATATTACCAGCTTCTTTTTTAAGGCATGATTTTAAATATTGTAATTTTTGGACATCACTTAATGTTTTGTTTTCGTGAATAAGTGATTCAAACGTATTATAAAAATTAGGCCACTGTGTTATTTCACCATCAAAATTTGGAATTTCTAATGTTGGTAATTTAACTTGAATATTATTAGTAGTTTGTAAATTAGGATTTGGTGATACCGATCTTTGTGAATCGGGTTGAAATTTGGAAATAAGATGTTGTGAGCGTGTGATTACTCTATAATATAAAGATTCGTATTGTTCACGGGGATCACTAAGAGGTTCTGACGAAGTGCTCTCTTCATCAGTTTGGCCAGTAGAGGAATTTTCTAATGACTCGATAATTATTTGCAATTTATCTAACTCGTCTAATAAAGGCTTAATGCGTGTTAGTCTGTATTTAAGTTCTACAACATCATGTTCAGAGTTAACATTATTTAAGAAATTATCGTACCTATTGAGCTGGTTAATGATTATTTTTTGTTGATTCTTACTGTGCTGTAACTTTTCTATCATTTTGGGAGGCATATTAGCGAATAACGAAATTGTTGTACTATTGATCGCGAAATCGAAATCGATACTTATCGAATTCTCGAATTATGGATTGGATAGGAAGTGAAATGATGGAGTCCACTAACCTTGACTCTGGTTCTGGAGATGGTGTTCCTCCTGCCGTCCTGCGGGATTGATTGCGGTGGTGACTCTCCGCCGAAGATGCTGTCCAAATTTGAAGTTGTTCCAACTCGGTGCAACGTGGTGGTGATCCTTTTGTAGGAATGCTGCCCACTGCTGCCGTCGCTTCCAGTTGATGATAATGATGTAATGATGTTGATTAGCGAAATGTATTTCTGCGCGATTTGATCCAACCCGGCTCGATATGGACCAATGTTCCGGCTCGAAGACCAATGTTCCGGCTCGGAGACCAATGTTTCGGCTCGAAGACCAATGTTCCGGCTTGAATGCCAATGTTTCGTACAATCCGAATCGTAGTACCAACGTTTTTTGTAATCCGGCTGATACGACCATGTATGGTCTTCCGAATTGTACCTTGATGTTGCTCGAAGGACCTTTGTTTGCTATAATTGAAATAATGGACAGCGTTCGGTTTCGATGTTTAATGTAGGACGGTTACAGAAGTACTAAAATTACAGTGCTATTTACAAAACAGGTAAAGATACCCAAAAGGGTCAGTGGCCGCTTCCGGAAATGCAACAACTAGAAACTGTATTTTTGTCGATTTCTATTGAATTTGAACTATATTTCAACGTTTTTTGATGGTTCTGAGCCACCAAACACACTTAAAGCATGCAGAATCGACTCAGAATAGGAAAAGGAGACGTTTAGGTCAATTTTATGCATTCTGGCGTTCGTAGATACAAGAAAACTGTTAAAATTCTTCAGAAACGTCACTTTTGAAGTGTTTTCTTGTACTTTTAAGCCACTCAGATACCCTACGGGCTCGGAAAGTGCAACGAAACCATCAAATTTTAACTAGAAACTGTATTTTTGTCGATTTTTATTGAATTTGAACTATATTTCAACGTTTTTTGATGGTTCTGAGCCACCAAACACACTTAAAGCATGCAGAATCGACTCAGAATAGGAAAAGGAGACGTTTAGGTCAATTTTATGCATTCTGGCGTTCGTAGATACAAGAAAACTGTTAAAATTCTTCAGAAACGTCACTTTTGAAGTGTTTTCTTGTACTTTTAAGCCACTCAGATACCCTACGGGCTCGGAAAGTGCAACGAAACCATCAAATTTTAGCTAGAAACTGTATTTTTGTCGATTTTTATTAAATTTGAACTATATTTCAACGTTTTTTGATGGTTCTGAGCCACCAAACACACTTAAAGCATGCAGAATCGACTCAGAATAGGAAAAGGAGACGTTTAGGTCAATTTTATGCATTCTGGCATTCGTAGATACAAGAAAACTGTTAAAATTCTTCAGAAACGTCACTTTTGAAGTGTTTTCTTGTACTTTTAAGCCACTCAGATACCCTACGGGCTCGGAAAGTGCAACGAAACCATCAAATTTTAGCTAGAAACTGTATTTTTGTCGATTTTTATTGAATTTGAACTATATTTCAACGTTTTTTGATGGTTCTGAGCCACCAAACACACTTAAAGCATGCAGAATCGACTCAGAATAGGAAAAGGAGACGTTTAGGTCAATTTTATGCATTCTGGAGTTCGTAGATACAAGAAAACTGTTAAAATTCTTCAGAAACGTCACTTTTGAAGTGTTTTCTTGTACTTTTAAGCCACTCAGATACCCTACGGGCTCGGAAAGTGCAACGAAACCATCAAATTTTAACTAGAAACTGTATTTTTGTCGATTTTTATTGAATTTGAACTATATTTCAACGTTTTTTGATGGTTCTGAGCCACCAAACACACTTAAAGCATGCAGAATCGACTCAGAATAGGAAAAGGAGACGTTTGGCTCGGAAAGTGCAACGAAACCATCAAATTTATAAAAAAATGTATTTTTGTCGATTTTTATTGAATTGAATTTAATTTAAACGTTTTTTGTGTTGACCACCAACAACTAAAGCATGCGAATCGACTCAGAATAGGAAAGGGAGTTTAGTCATTTTTATGTTCGGCGTTCGTAATACAAGAAAATGTTAAAATTCTTCAGAAACGTATTTGAAGGTTTTTTACTTTAAGCCACTCAGAACCCTACGGGTCGGAAAGTGCAACGAAAACCATCAAATTTTACTAGAAATGTTTTTTTCGATTTTTATTGAATTGAACATATTTTCACTTTTTTTTTTGATGTTTGGCCACAAACACTTAAAGCAGCAGAATGATCGAATAGGAAAAGAGACGTTTAGGTCAATTTATGCTTCTGGTGTGATACAGAACTGTTAAATCTTCAGAAACGTCACTTTTGAAGTGTTTCTTGTATTTTAAGCCACTCAGAACCCCGGGTGGGGAAAGTGCAACGAAACATCAAATTTTACTAGAAACTGTTTTTTGTCGATTTTATTGATTTGAACTATATTTCACTTTTTTGATGGTTTGAGCCACCAAACAACTTAAAGACGAGAATCACCAGAATAGGAAAAGGAAGTTTAGGTCAATTTATGCTTCTGGCGTTCTTTTGATACAGAAAATTTTAAATTCTCAGAAACGCACTTTGAGTGTTTCTTTACTTTTAGCATCAGATACCCACGGCTGGAAAGGCACGAAACCATCAATTTTAGTAAAATGTTTTTTGTCGATTTTTATTGAATTGAACTATTTTCAACGTTTTTTGTGGTTCTGGCCACCAAACACTTAAGCATGCAAAAATGATAGATGGGAAAAGGAGACGTTTAGGTCAATTTTATGCATTTGGCGTCGTAATCAGAAAACTGTTAAAATTCTTCAGAAACGTCACTTTTGAAGTGTTTTCTTGTACTTTTAAGCCACTCAGATACCCAACGGGCTCGGAAAGTGCAACGAAACCATCAAATTTACTAGAAACTGTATTTTTGTCGATTTTTATTGAATTGAACATATTTCAACGTTTTTGATGGTTCTGAGCCACCAAACACACTTAAAGCAGCAAAATGACTCGAATAGAAAGGAGACGTTTAGGTATTTTGCATTTGGCGTTCGTAGATAAAAAAATGTTAAAATCTAAAAAACGTACTTTTAAGGTTTTTCTTACTTTTAAGCCTCAGATACCTACGGTCGGAAAGTGCACGAACCATAATTTTACTAGAAACTGTATTTTGTCGATTTTTATGATTGACTATATTTCCGTTTTTGATGGTTCTGAGCCACAAACAACTAAGCAGCAAATGATCAGAATAGAAAGGAGAGTTAGGTAAATTTTATGCATTTGGCGTTCGAGATACAAGAAAACTTTTAAATCTTAGAAAGCATTTTGAGTGTTTTCTGTATTTAGCCACTCGATCCACGGGCTCGAAAGTGCAGAAACCATAATTTAACTGAAATGATTTTTGTCGATTTTTATTGATTGAATATTTCACGTTTTTTTTTTTTTTTTTTTTTTTTTTTTTTTTTTTTTTTTTTTTTTTTTTTTTTTTTTTTTTTTTTTTTTTTTTTTTTTTTTTTTTTTTTTTTTTTTTTTTTTTTTTTTTTTTTTTTTTTTTTTTTTTTTTTTTTTTTTTTTTTTTTTTTTTTTTTTTTTTTTTTTTTTTTTTTTTTTTTTTTTTTTTTTTTTTTTTTTTTTTTTTTTTTTTGTTTGGGCTTTAAAACAAGTTAAAAATTTTTCCAAAACCACTTTAATTTTTTTCAAAAACCACCAGAAAGGGGGAAATTTTGGGCAAAACCCATCTTTTAAAAAAAAACTTTTTTTTTTTTAAAATAATTGAATATTTTTCAATTTTTTTATTTTAGCCAAAAACCCAAAATTTAAACTGCAGAAATAAAATAGAAAAAAAAAAGAATTTTTTGGTCATTTTTTTGTTTTGGGGCTTTATAAAAAAATTTTAATTTTAGAAACCATTTTAAGTGTTTTTTTTTTTTTAAAAAAAAACCCAGGTCAAATGAAAACGCCACTTTTTTTAACAAAACTGAAAATTTTTGCGATTTTTAGTTTTTGTAATTTAATTTTTTAGGCGAAACCAAACCCTAAAGTGCAAAAAATCATAAAAGGAAAGAAATTTATTTTATTTTTGCATTTCGTTTTTAGTCAAGAAAATTTAAAAACTTCAGAAACTCATTTTGAAGGCGTTTTTTTTAAAGCAAAAAACCCTCGGGTTTTGAAAAGTCAAAAAAAACATAAAATTTTCAAAAATTTTTTTGGTTTTTTTTTTAATTTAATAACAACGTTTTTAGGTTCGGAGCACCAAACCATAAATAAATACAAAATGGAAAAAGGGAATTTGGCATTTTTTTTTTTGGGTCGAAAAAAATTTAAAAA
>JAKCWB010000298.1:0-14153 GCA_022388445.1 Zophobas atratus | reverse complement strand
AAAGGGAAAAAGGAGATTTAGGTAAATTTTATCATTCTGGCTTTGTAGATAAAGAAAACTGTTAAAATCTTCAGAAAACGTCACTTTTAAAGTTTTTTTGTATTTTAAGCCATCGTCCCAGGGTCGGAAGTGCAAGGGAAACCATCAAATTTTAGCTAAAAAAAAAACTGTATTTTTTCGATTTTTTTTTTGAATTGAACTATATTTAATTTTTTTTGAGGGTTCTGACCCACCAACACACTTAAAGCAGCAGAATCACTAAAAAAGGAAAAGGAGACTTTGGGTAAAATTTTTGCTTTCTGGCTTTTCGAGATAAAAAGAAAACTGTTAAAAATTCTTCAGAAACGTCATTTTAAAGTGTTTTCTTGTACTTTTAAGAAATAGTCCCCTAGGGCTGGGAAAAGTGCAACGAAACCATAAAATTTTTAGTAGAAACTGTTTTTTTGTCGATTTTTTATTAAATTTTTGAACTATATTTAAACGTTTTTTGAGGTTTGAGCCCCCAAACACACTTAAAGCATCAGAATCGCTAGAATGGGAAAAGGAGACTTTTAGGTCAATTTTATCTTTAGGCGTTGTTAAAAAAGAAAACTGTTAAAATTCTTCAGAAACGTCATTTTGAAGTGTTTTCTTGTTTTTTAAAGCCAATCAGATCCCCACGGCTGGGAAAAAGTGCAACGAAACCATCAAATTTTAGCTAGAAACTGTATTTTTGTCGTTTTTTATTGAATTTGAACTATATTTCAACTTTTTTTTTTGATGGTTCTGAGCCACCAAACACACTTTAAAGCATGCAGAATCGACTCAGAATAGGAAAAGGGGGAGTTTAGGTCAATTTTATGCATTCTGGCGTTCGTAGATACAAGAAAACTGTTAAAATTCTTCAGAACGTCATTTTTGAAGTGTTTTCTTGTACTTTTAAGCCAATCAGATACCCTAGGGGTGGGAAAAGTGCAACGAAACCATAAAAATTTTAGCTAGAAACTGTATTTTGTCGATTTTTTTATTGAATTTGAACTATATTTCAACGTTTTTTGATGGTTCTGAGCCACAAACACACTTAAAGCTTTCAAAAATCGACTCAGAATGGGAAAAAGGAGACGTTTAGGTCAATTTTATGCATTCTGGCGTTCGTAGATACAAAAAAAACTGTTAAAATTCTTCAGAAACTTCACTTTTGAAGTGTTTTCTTGTACTTTTAAGCCAATCAGATCCCCTACGGGCTCGGAAAGTGCAACGAAACCTTTCAAATTTTAGCTAGAAAACTGTATTTTTGTCGATTTTTATTGAATTTGAACTATATTTCAACGTTTTTTGATGGTTCTGAGCCACCAAACACACTTAAAGCATGCAGAATCGACTCAGAATAGGAAAAGGAGACGTTTAGGTAAAATTTTATGCATTCTGGCGTTCGTAGATACAAAGAAAACTTTTTAAAATTCTTCAGAAACGTCATTTTTAAGTGTTTTCTTGTTTTTTTAAGCCAACCAGATACCCTAGGGGCTCGGAAATTTGAAAACAAAAACCTTTAAAAATTTAGCTAGAAACGTATTTTTGCCCGATTTTTTTTAAATTTGAAAAAATTTTTTCAACTTTTTTTGATGGTTAGAGCCACCAAACACATTTTAAAGCATGCAGAATCGACTCAGAATAGGAAAAGGAGACTTTTAGGCCCTTTTTTAATCCCATTCGGGTTTTTTCGTAATAAAAGGAAAACTTTAAAAATTTTTCAGAAACGCCCACTTTTAAAGGGTTTTTTTTTTTGTACTTTTAAGCCAAAGATACCCAACGGGCTGGGGAAAGTGCAACAAAAAACCATCAAATTTTAGCTAGAAACATTTATTTTTTCGATTTTTTTTAAATTTTGAACATATTTCAACGTTTTTTGATGGTTTTTGACCCCACCAAACAAAATTAAAACCCTCCCAGAATCGATCAGAATGGGGAAAAGGGAGACTTTTTAGGTCAATTTTATGTTTCTGGCGTTCGTAGATACAAAAAAAACTTTTTAAAATTCTTCAGAAACGTCACTTTTGAAGTTTTTTTCTTGTATTTTTAAGGGCCAATCAGATCCCAAAAGGGGTTCGGAAAGTGAAACCCCAAAACCATAAAAATTTTAGCTAGAAACTTTTATTTTTGTCGTTTTTTATTAAAATTTGGGAAATATATTTCAACTTTTTTTGTTGGGTTTTCTGACCACCAAACACACTTAAAGCATGCAGAATCAAACTCAAAAATAGAAAAAGGAGACGTTTAGGTAAATTTTTAAAGCTTTTCGGGCCTTCGTAGATAAAAGGAAAACTTTTAAAATTCTTCAAAAAACGTCACTTTTGAAGTGTTTTCTTGTATTTTTAACCCCAAATCCAGAAAAACCCTACGGGGTTTCGGAAAGTGAACAAAACCATAAATTTTTAGTAGAAATTAAAATTTTTTTTCGATTTTTATTGAATTTGAACTATATTTAAAAGTTTTTTGATGGTTCGAGCCACCAAACACATTAAAGCATGCAGAATCGACTCAGAATAGGAAAAGGGACTTTAGGTCAATTTTATGAAATTTGGCTTTCGTAATACAAAAAAAACGTTAAAATTCTTCAAAAGTCATTTTTAAATTGTTTTTTTGTACTTTTAACCCAATCAGATACCCCGGGCTCGGAAAGTGCAAGGGGAAACCCATCAAATTTTAGCAAAGAAACTGAAATTTTGTTTTTTTTTAAAGAATTTAAACCCAATTTTTTCAGGGGTTTTTTTTATGGTTCTGAGCCACCAAACACATTAAAGAAAGAGAATCGACTCAAAATGGGAAAAAGGAAAGACTTTTAGGTCAATTTTATGCTTTCGGGCGTTCGTAGTACAAAAAAAACTGTTAAAATTCTTCAGAAACGCCCTTTTGAAGTTTTTTTCTTGTACTTTTAACCCAAATTCAGATACCCAAGGGGCTCGGAAAGTGCAACAAAACCCCATAAAATTTTTACTAGAAAACTGTATTTTTGTCGTTTTTTTTATTGAATTTGAACAATATTTAAACGTTTTTTGAGGGTTTTCAAACCCCCCAAAACACACTTAAAGCATGCAAAATTTCGACTCAGAATAGAAAAGGAGACGTTTAGGTAAATTTTTTATGCATTCTGGCGTTCGAAAGATACAAAAAAACTTTTAAAAATTTCTTCAAAAAACTTCATTTTTGGGAATGTTTTTCTTGTACTTTTAAGCCAATCAGATACCCTACGGGCCCGGGAAAGTGCAACAAAACCATCAAATTTTAGCTAGAAACTGTTTTTTTGTCAAATTTTTATTAAATTTTGAACTATTTTCAACTTTTTTTTGAGGGTTCTGAGCCCCCAAAAACACACTTAAAGAAAGCAGAATCGACCAGAATCAAAAAAAGGAGATTTTAAAAGGTAAATTTTAGGCATTCTGGCGTTCTTTAGATACAAAAAAACTTTTTAAAATTTTTTCAAAAAACGTATTTTAAAAGGTTTTCTTGTACTTTTAACCCAAAAATCAGAAAAATTTCGGGCTCGGAAATTTGCAACAAAAACCATAAATTTTTAGCAGAAACGTTTTTTGTCGTTTTTTTAATTAAATTTTTTGAACTTTTTTTTCCCAACGTTTTTTTTGGGTTTTTTCTGAGCCCCCCCAAACCCCTTTTAAAAGCATGCAGAATGACTCAGAAAAGGAAAAGGAGACTTTTTAGGCCCTTTTTTATGCTTTCCCTGGCGTTCGTAGATACAAGAAAACTTTTAAAATTCTTAAAAAAACGTCATTTTTGGGAAGTTTTTTTCCTTGTACTTTTTAAAGCCAATCAGATACCCAAGGGGTCGGAAAGTGCCCCGAAACCCATAAATTTTTTTTAGTTTGAAACTTTTAATTTTTGCCCAAAATTTTTAAAAATTGAATTTGAACATATTTCAACGTTTTTTGTTTGTTCTGACCCACCAAACACACTTAAAGCTTTGCAAAATCGACTCAGAATGGGAAAAAAGGAGACTTTTTAGGCCCAATTTTTTTGCATTCTGGCGTTCGTAGAAAAACAAGAAAACGTTAAAATTCTTCAGAAACGTCACTTTTGAAGTTTTTTCTTGTACTTTTAACCCAACAGATCCCCTAGGGGCCCTCGGAAAAGGGGAACGAAACCATAAAAATTTTTAGCTAAAAAACGTTTTTTTACAAATTTTTAAATTGAGTTTAAACTATATTTCAACGTTTTTTTGATGGTTCTGAGCCCCCAAAACACATTTTAAAGCATGCAAAAACGCCCTCAGAAAAAAAAAAGGGAGACTTTTTTAGGTCAATTTTATGCATTTGGCTTTCGTAGATACAAAAAAAAACAAAAAATTCTTCAAAAAAGTCATTTTTTGAAGTGTTTTTTGTACTTTTAAGCCAACAAAATACCCTAGGGGGCTGGGAAAGTGAAAACGAAACCATAAAAATTTAGCTAGAAACGTATTTTTGTCGATTTTTATTGAATTTAAAACTATTTTTTCAACGTTTTTTTAAATGGTTCTGGGCCCCCCAAACACATTTTTAAAAGCAGGGCAAAAACCGACTCAGAATAGGAAAAGGAAAAACGTTTGGGGTCAATTTTATGCTTCTGGCTTTTCTTTAGATAAAAGGGAAAACTGTTAAAATTCTTCAAAAAAAAAAACTTTCCATTTTTTGAAGTTTTTTCTTGTATTTTTTAAGCCAACCCAGATACCCTACGGGCTGGGAAAGTGAAACGAAACCATCAAATTTTACCCTTAGAAACTGTTTTTTTTGTCGTTTTTTTATGAATTTGAACTAAAAATTTCAACGTTTTTTGATTTTTTCTGAGAAACCAAACCACTTAAAGCATGCAGAATCGCCCTCAGAATGGAAAAGGAGCGTTTAGGTAATTTTATGCATTCTGGCTTTCCCGTAGTAAAAGAAAACTTTTTTAAAATTTTTCAAAAAAAACGTCATTTTAAAAAAAGTTTTTTTCCTTGTATTTTTAAACCCAAAATCGATCCCCCAAAGGGGTGGGAAAGTGCAACGAAACCAAAAAATTTTAAAGCTAGAAACTGTATTTTTGTCAAATTTTTATTAAATTTTTAAAACAATTTTTTCAACTTTTTTTTGAGGGTTTCCTGAGCCCCAAAACACACTTAAAGCTTTGCAGAACGACTCAGAATGGGGAAAAGGAGACGTTTAGGTAAATTTTTTATGCATTTGGCGTTCGTAGATAAAAGAAAACTTTTAAAAATTTCTTCAAAAAAGTAAACTTTTAAGGGGTTTTTCTTGTACTTTTAACCAAATCAAAATCCCCTTAGGGGCCGGAAAGTTGGAAACCCAAAAACCATCAAATTTTGGGCTAGAAACTGTTTTTTTGCCCGTTTTTTATTGAATTTGAACTATATTTAAACGTTTTTTGAGGGTTTTCTGACCCACCAAACACACTTAAAGCATGCAGAATGACCAAAATTGGGAAAAAGGGAAATTTTTAAAGGCAATTTTTTTGCATTCGGCTTTTGAGATACAAAAAACTTTTTTAAAATTTTTTCAAAAACCCGTCCTTTTGAAGTTTTTCTTGTATTTTTAAAAACCCAAAACAGATACCCAAAGGGCTGGGAAAGTGAAACAAAACCCATAAATTTTTTTAGTTTAGAAACTGTATTTTTGTCGTTTTTTTATTAATTTTAAAACTATATTTCAACGTTTTTTAGGGGTTCTGACCCCCAAACACCTTAAAGCATGCAGATCGACTCAAAATGGGAAAAAAGGGAAGACGTTTAGGTCAATTTTATGCATTTGGCGTTCGTGAAACAAAAAAACTTTTTTAAAATTTTCTTCAAAAACGTCCCTTTTAAAAGTGTTTTCTTGTACTTTTAAGCCAATCGGGTACCCACGGGCTCGGAAAGTGCAACAAACCCCCAATTTTTTAGCTAAAAAAACTGTTTTTTTGGGGTTTTTTTTTATTGAATTTGAACTATTTTCCCAAAGTTTTTTTGATGGTTCTGACCCACCAAACACATTTAAAAAGAAATGCAAAAAATCGCCCTCAAATGGGAAACCCGGGAAAATTTTGGGTAAAATTTTATGCTTTTCTGGCTTTCCCGTAGAAAAAAGGGAAAACTTTTAAAAATTTTCCTTCGGGAAAACGTCACTTTTGAAGTGTTTTCTTGTACTTTTAACCCAATCAGATACCCTAGGGGCCCCGGAAAGTGCAACAAAAACCATAAAAATTTTAGCTAGAAACTGTTTTTTTTGTGGGTTTTTTTATTGAATTTAAACTATTTTTTCAACGTTTTTTGATGGTTTCTAAAGCCACCAAACACATTTAAAAAGCATGCAGAATCGACCCAAAATGGGAAAATTTTGGTATTCAATTTTTTATTAATGATTTTCGGGGGCGGAGCGGGAGTCCCCATGTCTACTATACGGGGATAACATAAAGATTTTTACTATGACCCCGAAAACCCTTTCGGATTGTGAAACTCTTCAAAAACCTTACTTTGTTACTAAATGGTGTCGCATGGGAAAAAGCTTCCTGTTAATTTAAAAAAAAAATGTTTGTTATGTCTTTTTGGACCCTTTAAATTTGGGTGAAATATTGGGGGGAATTAAAACAAAAAAAGGGTTTTCCCAAATGAGGGAGACCGAAGTAGTTTCCGATTTGGGTGTTTGGTAAAATTTTAAAAAAAAATTATCGTTTTTCAGAACATGTTCAGAGGACGGAAATAGCTCAATTTAAATTTTTTGGTATGTAATTTTCCCCGCAAAAGGGAAAATTTTTCCCGCAATTTTACTTATTTTAAAAAATTTTTAAAGCGGTTTTTTTTAGGAGCAAGTTGGGAAAATTTCCCTCCGTTGAAAGGGTTTTTCCACATTAAAAGTTCAATAGTCCCAATTTTTAAAAAGTGCTCAGAAGATTCCTAAAATATCTATTTTTCAGAACTGATGGATTTATCCTAGTGTTTGGATATTCCCCGATCTACTTTTAGGGAAAAGGTTTTTCGTTCAAACTCCCTTTCTCAAAGAAGTAAAGTAGCGGAAAATCATATTTTTCCCACAAAAATTTTTAAATTTAAGGTTTGATTGGGCCCCCTTTACTTGCACAGATCAAATTTTTATGTAAACCCTAAATCTTACAGTTCGAGGCAAAGGGTCATTATTTTATAAATCACACGCCCCGTACAAAGGGGTTTTTAAATATTTACCATTACAAACAATGTGCAGGCTAGGGAAAATATGTAATCTTTCACCTTAAATTATTTCCCCTACCACTGTCAATGAGCGAGGGGTCTTGAAATATTCAGATTTATCTTGAATAAAATTTTTTTTTTAAAGGGAAAGGGGTTCGTGAAATAAATTTTTTCTGTTAAATATTAAAATTTTGTGATGTATGTTCTGTAAAATTTGGGGGTCAACTCTGTTGAACTTTCTGAACAAAAATAATAATGATGAAAACAGCCATAGCAAGTCGGAAATTTTATAAAAAAAACGTGGCATACAACGTCGATATTATTTCGCGGGATTTTGTACTTAGGGGGCATGTTGGAAATTAGTTAAAAAAAAACAAATTTTTTGCCAAGAGCTCGAAAAATTTTTTTGGTTTGAATCTGTACTAAAAAAAATTTTATTCAAAAAACGTGGTGTAGTTTTTTCCAAAAAACTTTTAGAAGGCGATTAAAATTTAAATTTTTTTACGATTCAAAGAAATCATCTTCCGCGTCGAAATTTTTTAAAAAAAATACCCCTATGGTTTTGAATTAACCCTTTTGTTACTTTTTTTATTTTTTGCTAATGTTTGAAAAAAAAAAAAATGTTTTTATAAGTCAAACAAACCCCATCCCCCTTTTGTCATAAGGGCATCGCTAAGCGGGGCCTGTAGGAGTATGTCTTAAGAAAATGATTTACAAAGTTCGAGGCCCTTTCTTCCCCAAGGAATACTTTTTTACATTGGTTTCCCCATATTTTAGTTTTTTTCAAAAACCATTTCGCCCATTTAAAAAGGGGTTTGAAAGAGAGCTAACACAATTTTTAAACCCTTTATTGCTTATCGAGGGGTTTCTAATGTAAGATTTACTGAAAAAAAATCTCAGATGCCGTCGTTTTTAATGGATCTATCTAGTTTTCCCTAATTTTAAAAATTAAAATTTTTGAAAACTAGAGACACTAGATCTATCTACTGAATGTCGTAAAAGATACACCCTTTAAAATAGCAAGCGCAGCACCATGTGTAAATTACCGCGTAAAAAATTTCCCAAAGTCTGACAATGAACGAGACAGGCAGCGTTCTGGATTAAGTGGCAGATCGTGTAGGTGTGTGTAGTTGTTTGTTTACGTTCATCATGTCAAAGAAAGCAAGAAAAACCCGATATGACCAGTTCCCCTCGAGGATCCGTCCCCCCCAAGCTTTTAAATTGCACGATGTTGATTCTCTGTTTTAAAAATTGCGGTAAAGATGTTATACCAAACCTCTGTCCCTTTACTAACATGCATAATCCCCGGTCTGCTGTGTTTAGACTACATATAGGCCTTAATGTCCTGCAATCCCCAAGCCAATTTAGTTTTTCCAAAAAAATTTTAAGAATCCGTTTTAAAAAAATTTTTTTTCTTAGAAAATTGTAAAACTTAATGATAGAAATTATTTTTTTTTTCAAGGAAAAACCCCTATCTAAAATTACAAAACTTCATTATAAAACCATAGCCAAGGCAGCATATCAGCTGCAAATTAAAATGGGGTTTTCTTAACAACATTTTAAAATGACTAGGGCCATGGTTGTGAGTTTACTGTTGCACCTCAGCTTATGTAAAGAAAAAAAATTTTTTTTTAAAATAAAAAAACACCCATCGCACTTCGTCAAAGACGGCTTAGAGATCCTGTGGGGAGTATGTCTTAAGAGTGATTTACAAACCCGATGCCTCCCTCCAGGCAACACCTTGTTGCATTGTTATCTAATTTTTTAGTTTATTTAAAACCCCAGTCCCCCCCTATGCCTTTTTGGCATGAGGCTTAACTCCAAAGATCTTTCTAAAAACATAAAACAATATTTTTTAAAAATTTAATAGGTTAATATATCCAATTGACGGTAGATCTTACTTTGTATCAGTGTTTAAAAACCGGAAATTTATAATTACATGATATTGAAATTTTAAAGTTAAATTAAAAAAATTTAGTAACAATTTTTCAAAAATATAAATTTTTGAAATTTAAATTTTGTTTCCTGGTTTAAAAGGAACCCCCATGCGAAAAATTTTTACTATTTGTTAGTTATATGGGGCAGGGGGAAAAAAAAACACAACAACTTTTAACACATTTATTAACAAACCAAGTAAATATACTTTACGGTGAACTTGGACACCGCGGCGGATAACCGACCAGCCATTAGTGTGACGTTCGTTTCGCATGGCTATTCATCGCTGGCGCATCGCGCAGCTACCCCCGAAACGCGCTCCCTTATGTTTTCCCAACTCTTTTCCCCTCGTGTTCAAGGTCGCGAGTAACCCACTTTATCCTCTAGCCTAGAACACTCAAACCGCTAGCCCCCACGCACTCGACATTTTTCGCTCTCGACGTCCTTTGGTCAGGAAAATCCGCACTTTTTCTTCAGTAACACGTGTCCAACTTCAAAAAACGTTGTCTCTTAGGGTCTCGGCAAAAGTGATGACGGGTGTCAATATGTTTACTACGCGCGTGGAAAACCGTGTTTTTTGCTAGTTTCAGCGCCTTTTATTGTCGCAACGAAAGTAACGTCAAAAAAGTCCCGAACGCTACTCTTGAAAAGTCGTTTTAAGTGCTTTGTTCTTTCACGCACTGATAGAGGCATGTATGGGCCTCCGTCAAAAGAGAGAGCCACATCCTCTGTTTCTTGGCACCCACGAGCCCGGGCTACCATCGAAGAAACACATATCCAGTGAAAGATTTCATCGTCGGGACTTTTTACCCCAATCTGCACCCCGCAACCCTGTTACGGACTCTTTTTCGACCAAAAGTGCCCCCAATTTGGAGGCCCCCTTGGGTTTCGGAGAACTCTTTTCGCAGCTTTCCATTCCCCCCCCCCAAAAGGTTATTGAATGACCAATCTGCTTACCGCAAAAGCAATGTCCGGTCGGGTTTTGTTGATAAATATCATCCCCCACCAATTTCGTATGGAAGTTTTGAGATTTTCTTGTTTGATTGTTTCTAAAATCTTTAGCCTTTCACGGGTGTGGAACGGCTTACATTCGGACATGCCAAACCTTTTCAGGTTTTTTCAAGGTACATTTCTGAGTTATTCCCCCCCAAACCCCCTTCTGCCGAATTCGACCCCCCAGGCAATATTTGGCGTCGCTAAGTCCCGATGTCGAACTCTTTTTGTGAGAGCCTATTTTTGTCGCCAACGGTTGGTGTTTTTTATGCGATTAAGTTTTTCCACGTACACCCCAATACGATAAACTTCCCCCTTTTCCCATATGATACAACAGGGTTGAAAAAGTCGGTCGTGCCCCAAATTTCGCAACACCCCGTCCTCTGGGGGTTTCCCAAATTTTCCTGTTTTTACGTAACCGTATAAGGCCCTTTTTCAGGAGCAGACCCTTTTTCCCCTTACGGTAGTCTTTGCACTTGTCGGCCTTTTTTTTAAAACCCCACATCGCAATCGGACTCCGGAGTCGCTAATATGCCTTCGAAAATTCTTGGGCACCTCCCCTGTACACCGCCTCCTCAAGTTCACCATTTAGGGACAGTAGAACGTCGAATTTCCCGATACGCATTCCCTAACGAGCCGCTAAGGAGGCCATGACCCCCGATTGATGAGAAACGGGCAACCGGGGCAAATGTTTGGGTAAAGTGGAACCGGGGGTTTTGGCTAAAGCCCTGTGTCCCGCGAGTTTCTTCTCTCGATGCCCCATCTGATTTCAATTTATTTCGTGGACATGACTCCCGATGGTTTCCTGCCCTGGGGGACGACGCGAGCACCCAGGTATCTTTTATCAGAACGGATCCCATTTCAGCCCACGAGGCGTCGCCCATTCACCGCGTCTGCACCTTCAAAACTTCCCTTCATCGAAATTTCAGAAAAAAACCCGCTTCGTTCAATTCGATGACATTCATTGGGGCCTGGGCACTTGATTGAATTCCCTCCGGGGTCGCCCCTCTCTCTAGTTCTGAGATCTTAGGGTACCAGGTCCTCGTTGTTTTGGGGCTGCACCTGAGGGGTTTTCCCCGCCTCGTCGTCGACGGGATCGGTTTCATCTCGCGTCACTTCCTCGATTTCCGCTTTAAATGGAGGGGGGTTTTCTAGTATGGGTCTGCCCCTAAATTCTCGCGACTTCGTCAGAATCTCTCGCTCCTCGCGAGCGGAAAACTGATTTTCGACAAATTTCTTCGTGTAGTTCACTTCCCGCAACATCTTTCGACTTCAATTTCGCGGGGGTTTGTTTGAAGAATTTTTAAAAACTTTAGCTCTGCTGATGATGACTTTGTTTTCTTAAAAACAAAAGCATCCCCTTGTGAGAGTCGTCCTACCAGAAAAATTCCCCTTCTCCCCGGGGGGAACATTTTCTGTTTCCGGTTCGCGATTCAGGGAATAAATTTTTGACCCAAAAACCCTAAAGTTCGAGATGTTTGGTCCACAGTCGAATGGGGTTTTGTCATCTAACTTTTCGTCGGCAGCCCGTTTCTAAATAGTTTGCGGTGTTAACCGCCTCGCCCAAATGAGTCAGGCAACCCGGGGTCCAAGAGAAGACTCTTGCCGTTTCCACAGGTTTCCCGGTTTTTCCTCTCCCCGACTCCATTTTGTTCCGTGTTGTAAGGAACGGTAACCTTTTGGGGGATGCCTTTGGACTTTAGGTAAGCATCGAATTGGCCCCCCGTATATTCGCCTCCGTTATCGGGTGAAGGCACAACTGTCCTGCCCCTTTTTATTTTCCATCAGCGTGATGAAATCCTTAGTCGCTTGAAGTCGGGGTTTTGTATCTTAGGAAACGAATTCTGTCCATCTGACTTGTCATTGAGAAACCCATAAAGTACCCGGCCTTGTCTAAGATTTGGGTTTGCATGGGCCCGCAAAAAATCGGTGTACCATATCCAACACCTTGTGTTCCGATTCGATTTTTTTGGGGAAAATGGGTCCTTATCATCTTCCCCCGAAGAAATGTCACGCTTCGAAATTGCCACTGTTAGGTTTTTAAGCGAAAATCGCGTACGACATTTTTTCGAAACGGCACTGCGTTTTCCCCATCGCTTAGCAACAGCTCAAACGATATGGTCATGCTGTGTCGGTTTCGAGAAGCTACCGAGCATCTGTGCCCCCGCTTTAAAAAAATAAATCCCCCACCCCTTTTTGGCAACGGTGTTTTACCTTTTGATCGAATTTTGCCCTTTTTCCAAAATTCACCTTTAAGCCCGATCCCCTTCCCACCAAAAGGTTGTCCTAAATCACCTTTTCCCCCCCAATTCACCACGTCCTTTCCCCACATTTTTTTGAACCCCCCTTTCCTTCGCCAGAAATGTCCCTTGGAGTTGTTGCGAGATTTAAAGTTTTCCCCAATTACGTTGTTAAGTTTTCGAAATTTCGCGCGTCACAACACAAGTGCGCCGTCGCGCCACTGTCAGGCACATTAGCGTCAGCGGAGGAAAGGTTAACTTGCCCTTCGAAGTTTTTAACAGATTTTGCGAATTGCCCTGTCTTTTTTGTTGTGGCCCAAATTTCCCCCCTTTTAATGACCCTCTTCTTACCTTTGGGGCGAACCCTTTAGTTCTCTGTTTTGCCCCATTCGTGCGCCCCCATTACCCGTCCTTTTTTTCGCCGTCCTCTGGTTTTTGGCCATCATTGCGTCAGAGGAATTCGTGCCCATTGCTGCCGCGCATGCTTTTCTTGCGCGCGTCACTTTTCTTCTAAAATTTTTAATACCAGAATCTGGGGGCTGGGATTTCACCCCGCGATTAAACGGCATGAACATTTCGAGTTCGCGTCAACTGTTTAACAATAGAATTGCAAAAAGATGGGATTTATTGGTCTCCATATCCCCGCTTGTCCACTGTACACAAAATTAGCCAAATGCTGCGCACGTGCCGTTTTTTGGCATCTTTCACAAATTTAAAATTTTTTAAGAGGGTGGCTTTCCGGTGGTCCTTGGATTGATTTGTCCCCGTCTTAAACCAAAAACTCCCCAGACTACCGCAGTTTTTTTTTTCTGCTTTAAAACCGGGGGACTAATTAACGCCCTTGACGTAAATTTCCCGGCTTCCTTTAATCAGTACAGCTTCCTCTGCAAACTTCCCCGTGTCGAAATTTCCTTCCCCCAAGTTCAATTTGACCCACCCGATGCCATTTTGTTTTTCACCCACAGTAATTTCGAGAATAAGAAAAGAACCCCCAAGTACTCGCGTACGTTTAAAACGGCACAAAAATTCGAATGTTGACTTTAAACCCCTGTTAGTCCTCAATGGCCCACGGACATTTTGGTTCACCCTTTGTTTTTTAAATCGCTACGTGGTTTCTTGGGCCATAACCTGTTTGTTATATGAGGCACGTGAACGAAAACAAAAATATAAATAAAACAAACACCCCATCGCATTCGGCTAAGACGTCGCTTAGAGATCCTGTAGGGGTATTCTTAAGAGGATTTTAAAAAACCCCGATGCCTACCTCACCGAGCAAAAACCCTTTTTGCATTTTTATCTAAAATTTAGTTTATTTGAACCCCGTCCGCCTATGCTTTTTGGATTGAGGCTTAAAATCCAAAAGATCTTTTAGATAAAATAAAACAAAATTTCTTAAAAATTTTAGGTTAATATATCCAAAGACGGAGGACGTTACTATGATCAGTGTTTAAAACCGGAAATTTTTAATTACATGAAATTTATAATTTAAAGTTAAATTTAAAAAAAAAGTAACAAGTTTTTAAAAAAATTTAAAATTTGAAATTTTTTTTTGTTTTTTGGATTAAAGGGAAACCCCCTGGGAAATTTTTTATATTTGTTAGTTATATGAGCACGTGGAACAAAAACCGAACAACAGTTAACACATTTATTATACAAAAAAAAGTAAATAAGATTTCGGGAAATTTGGGCACACGCGCGCGGACAACGACCAGCCCTTAGGTGGTTCGACTTTGTAGGCTACGTCATTTCTGGGCAGTCGCGGACTACCCCGAAACGCGCCATCTATGTTTTCCCAAAACTATTTTTCTTTTTAATATTAAACA
>JAKCWB010000297.1:5000-14214 GCA_022388445.1 Zophobas atratus | reverse complement strand
GTTTCGTTGCACTTTCCCGACCCCGGGTGGGGTATCTGAGGGGCTTAAAAATCAAAAAAAACTTCAAAGTGACTTTTCTGAAGAATTTTAACGTTTTTTATCTACGAACGCCAGAAGATACGCCAGAATCCCAATTTTAAAATTGACCTAAACGTCCCCTTTTCCTTTCTGGTCGTTTTTCTGCAGGGCTTTAAGTGTTTTTGGGGTGGTCAAAACCAAAAAAAAAACGTTGTATAGTTAAAAATTTCAAAAAAAAAATCGAAAAAAAATACAGTTTCTACCCAAAATTTTTAAAGGTTTCGTTGAAATTTTCCGGCCCTAGGGTATAGTTGGTTTTAAAAAGTACGGGGAAAAACATTTCCCAAAAAGGGTGACTTTTTTGAAAAATTTTAACATTTTTTCTTGTAATCTAGAACCCCAAAAAAATCCCTTTTAAATTGCCCCAAAAAATTTTCCCCTTTTTCCTATTCTGAGTCGATTTTTGCATGCTTTAAGTGTTTTTTGGTGGCTCAAAACCCATAAAAAAACGTTAAAAAATATAGTTAAATTAAATTAAAAAATCGAAAAAAAAATACAGTTTTTAGTTTAAAAATTTGAGGGTTTCGTTGCATTTTCCCGAGCCCTTTGGGGGTATTGATTGGTTTTTAAAAGAAAAAAAGGGAAAAACTTAAAAAACCCCCGTTTCGGGAAGAATTTTAAAACAGGTTTTTTTTTTTGAAGCCACAAAAAGCATTAAAAAAAATTGCCCCCTAAACGTCTCCTTTTCCTTTTTCTAAAGTCAAATTCTGCATGCTTTAAGTGTTTTTTGGTGGCTAAAGAACCATCAAAAAAGTTGAAATATAGTTCAAAAATTCAAAAAAAAAATCGCCCAAAAAATTCTTTTTTAGCTAAAATTTGTTTGGTTTGGGGTTGCACTTTCCGACCCCCGTGGGTATTTAATTGGTTTTAAAGTACAAAAAAAAAACACTTAAAAAAGTGAGGTTTCTAAAGAATTTTAACATTTTTTGTAAAAAGAACGCCAGAATGCCTTTTTAAAATTTGCCCCAAAAACCCCCTTCCTTTTCCTTTTTCTGAGTCGATTCTGCATGCTTTAAGTGGGGTTTGGGGGCCCTCAGAAACCCATAAAAAAAACTTTGGGAAAATATAGTTAAAATTTTTTTTTTTTTTCCAAAAAAAATTCGAAAAAAAATTACATTTTTTTAGTTTTAAAAAATTTGATGGTTTCTTTTCATTTTTCCGACCCCCCGGTTTGGGGTTTCCCGGGTTGGTTTTTAAAAAAAGTACAAGAAAACACTTAAAAGTGACTTTTCTGAAAAATTTTTTTAACAGTTTTCTTTTTTATACTAACGCCGAATCCCAAAAATTTTGACCAAAAATTTCCCCCTTTTCCATTCTGAGTCGTTTCTGCATGCTTTTAAGGGGTTTTTGGTGGTTCAAAAACCATCAAAAAACGTTAAAAATTATTTTCCAAAATTAAATTTAAAAAAATCGACAAAAATACGTTTCTAGCTAAATTTGAGGGTTTCGTTCATTTCCGACCCCTTTGGGTTTTCTGATTGGTTTTTAAAAATACAAAAAAAAACACTTCAAAAGTGAGTTTCTGAAGTTTTTAACATTTTTTCTTGTATCTAGAACGCCGGGAATGAAATAAAATTGACCTAAACGTCCCCTTTTTTTCCTATTTGAGTCGATTTCGGCTTGTTTTTTAATTTGTTTTTTGGGTGGCCCCAAAAACCAAAAAAAAAAACGTTAAAAAATATAGTTCAAATTAAATTTTAAAAATCAAAAAAAAAAATACATTTTTTCTAGCTAAAATTTGAGGGTTTTTTTCCTTTTGCACTTTGAGCCCTTTAAGGGTTTTCTGAGTGGTTTTAAAAGTAAAAGGGGAAAACATTTCCCAAAAAGGGGACGTTTCTGAAGAATTTTAAAAATTTTTTTCTTGAAATTTTCAAAACGCCAAAATGCTTTTAAAAATTGACCCAAAAACGTCCCCTTTTTCCCTATTCTAAGTGGGGATTCTGCATGTTTTTTAATTTGTGTTTGGTGGCCCCAGAACAAATCAAAAAAAAAACTTTTAAAAATATAGTTAAAAATTCAAAAAAAAATTGGGAAAAAAAAAAATACAGTTTTGCAAAAATTTTGAGGGTTTTCGTTGCACTTTCCGAGCCCCGAAGGGTTTTGGGGGGGGGTTTTTTAAAAAGTAAAAGGGAAAACACTTAAAAAGTGCCCGTTTCGGAAGAATTTTAACAGTTTTTTTGTATCTACGAACCCCAAAGGCAGAATGCTTTTTTTAAAATTACCAAACGTTCTTTTCCCTATTTGAGTCAAATTTCTCCCAAGCTTTAGTGTTTTTGGTGGCTCAAAACCTTCCCAAAAAACGTTAAAAATATATTTCCCAAATTAAATTTAAAAATCGAAAAAAAAATTGGGTTTTAGCAAAAATTTTTGAGGGGTTTCGGTGCACTTTCGAGCCCGTGGGAATATGACCCCCTTAAAAGTAAAAGGAAAAAAAACCTTCCCAAAGTGACTTTCTGAAAAATTTTTAACAGTTTTCTTGTATCTACAAAACGCCAGAATGCAAAAAATTGCCAAAACGTCCCCTTTTTCCAAATTCTGGCGATTCGCATGTTTTTAAGTGGTTTGGTGGCTCGGGAACCATAAAAAAACTTTTGGAAAATTTTTTAAAATTTCAATAAAAATCGCCCAAAAAAAAAATCCCTTTTCTAGCAAAAATTTTTGAGGGGTTTCGTTGCACTTTCCAAACCCCTTGGGAAATTGATTGGTTTTAAAAAAAGTAAAAGGGAAAACACTTAAAAAGTGACGTTTCTGAAAAATTTTAACAGTTTTTTTGTATCTACGAACGCCGGAATGCTTTAAATTGCCCAAAAACGTCTCCTTTTCCTATTCGGGTCAAATTCTGCAGGGCCTTTAAGTGTGTTGGTGGCTCAAAACCCATAAAAAAAACGTTAAAATATAGTTAAAATTTCAAAAAAAAAATCGCCCCAAAAAAAAATTACAGTTTTTTGCTAAAATTTGAGGGTTTTTCGTTGAAATTTCCGACCCCCGTAGGGTAAGGGATTGGTTTAAAAGTAAAAGATAACACCCCCCAAAAAAGTGATTTTCTGAAAAAATTTTTTAACAGTTTTCTTGTATCTACGAAGCCAGAAGCTTTTTTAAAATTGGGCCCAAAACGTCCCCTTTTTCCCTATTTGAGTCGTTTTTGCATGTTTTTAAAAGTGTTTTTTGGGGGGCCAGAACCATAAAAAAAACGTTGAAATTTAAGTTAAAATTAAATTTAAAAATCGACAAAAAAAATTCCTTTTTCTAGCAAAAAATTTGAGGGGTTTTTTTTGCGTTGCACTTTCCAAACCCCCGGGGGTAGGGTTTTCGGATTGGCTTAAAAGTACAAGAAAACATTTCAAATTTTAAACTTTTTGGGGGAATTTTTAACATTTTTTTCTTGTTTTCTACAAACCCCAGAAGAAAAATATAAAATTGACCTAAAAGTCCCCTTTTTTCCTATTTGGGGTAGATTCTGATGTTTTTAAAGTGTGTTTGGTGGCTCAGACCCATCAAAAAACGTTGAAATATAGTTAAAATTTCCCAAAAAAAATTTCGAAAAAAATTCAGTTTCAAACAAAAATTTGGGGTTTCTTTTCACTTTCCGAGCCCGTAGGGTATTTTTTTGGTTTTTTAAAAGTAAAAAAAAAACACTTCAAAAATTTTAAACGTTTCTGAAAAATTTTTTAACATTTTTCCCGGGATTTACAAAAGGGCCAGAATGCTTTTAAAAATTGACCAAAAACGCCTCCTTTCCCTATTCTGAGTCGATTCTGCAGGGTTTAAGTGTTTTTTGGTGGTCAAAAACCATAAAAAAAACCTTTTGAAATTAGTTCAAATTCAAAAAAAAAATCGACAAAAAACAGTTTCTAGTAAAAATTTGATGGTTTCGTTGCACTTTCCGAGCCCGTTGGGTATCTGATTGGCTTTAAAAAGTAAAAGGGAAAAAACCCTTCCAAAAGTGAGGTTTTCTGAAAAATTTTTAACAGTTTTCGGGTTTCTAGGGAAGGCCAAATTGCAAAAAAAAAATTGGAACCTAAACGTCTCCTTTTCCTTATTCTGGTCGATTTGCATGCTTTAAGTGTTTTGGGGGGTCAAAAACCATAAAAAAACGTTGAAATATAGTTAAAATTTCCTAAAAAATCGCCCAAAAAAAAAACATTTTTCAGCAAAAAATTTGAGGGTTTTTCCCCCCCCTTTTTGCATTTTTTCCGACCCCGTAGGGTTTTAAAATTGGTTTTTTAAAAAGTAAAAGGGAAAAAAACATTTTTAAAAGGACTTTTTCTGAAAAAATTTTAAAAATTTTCTTGAAATTTTTTCGAAGGCCAGATTGCTTTAAAAAATTGAAAAAAACGTCTCCTTTTCCTATTTGAGTCGATTTTTCATGCTTTAAGTGTGTTTGGGGGTTCAGAACCATCAAAAAACGTTGAAATATATTTCCCAAAATTAAAAAAATCGCCCAAAAAATACAGTTTCTAGCAAAAATTTAAATGGTTTCGTTGCTTTTCCCGAGCCCGTAGGGTTTTCCGGGGGTTTTGGTTTAAAAAAGTACAAAGAAAACACTTCAAAAGTGCCCTTTTTTGAAAAAATTTTAACATTTTTTCTTGTTTTTACGAACGCCAGAATGCTTTTAAAATTTTTGCCCTCAAAAACCTCCCTTTTTCCCTATTCTGAGTCGATTCTGTTTGTTTTTAAGGTGTTTGGTGGCTCAGAACCATCAAAAACGTTAAAAATATATTTTAAAAATTAAATTTAAAAAAAAAAAACCAAAAAATTTCATTTTTTAACTAAAATTTGAGGGTTTTTGGGTTGAAATTTTCCGGGCCCCCTTTAGGGTATTTGATTGGTTTTAAAAAGGTACAAGGAAAACATTCAAAAGTAACTTTTTGGGAAAAATTTTAACAGTTTCTTGTTTTACGAACCCCAGCCGGGAATGCTTTTAAAAATTGCCCTTAAACGTTTTCCTTTTTCCCTATTCTGAGTCGTTTTTCTGCATGCTTTCAGTGTTTTTGGTGGCTCCAAAAACCATAAAAAAAAACGTTGAAAATATGTTAAAAATCAAAAAAAAAAATCGCCCAAAAATTTACAGTTTCTAGAAAAAAATTTGATGGTTTCGTTCCCATTTTCCGAGCCCCTTTGGGGGTATCTAAATTGGCTTAAAAGTAAAAGGGAAAACACTTAAAAAAGTGAGTTTTGAAAAAATTTTAAAGTTTTTTGAAACCCTACGAACGCCAGAATGCTTTAAAAAATTGCCCCTTAAAGTCTCCTTTTCCTATTCGGGGAGTCGTTTCTGCGCTTTAAGTGTTTTTTTGGTGGCGGGGAACCATCAAAAAACTTTGAAATATAGTTCAAATTCAAAAAAAAATCGAAAAAAATTACGTTTTAGTTTAAATTTGAGGGTTTTTCGTTGCACTTTCCGAGCCCTTTTGGGGTATCGGGTTTTTGGCTTTTTAAAAAAAAAAGGGGGAAAAACATTTTAAAATTAAGTGACGTTTCTAAAGGAATTTTAACATTTTTTTCTTGTTTTCTACGAACGCCAGAATTGAAAATAAAAAATTGCCCCTAAACTTTCCCCTTTTCCTATTCTGAGTGGGTTTCTGCAGGTTTTTAAGTTTGTTTGGTGGCCAGCCCCATCAAAAAACGTTAAAATTTTAGTTCAAATTAAATAAAAACCCGCCCAAAAAATTCAGTTTTAGCTAAAATTTATGGTTTCGTTGAAACTTTCCGAGCCCCGTAGGGTATCTGAGGGGCTTAAAATTTAAAAGAAAAACATTTCAAAAGTGCCCTTTTCTGAAAAATTTTTAACAGTTTTTTGTATTTTCAAAACGCCAGGCCCCAAAAAAATTTGACCTAAAAGTTCCTTTCCTATTCTGAGTCGATTCGGGCAGGGCTTTTTTTTAAGGTGTTTGGTGGCTCAGAAAAAAATAAAAAAAACGTTGATAATAGTTCAAATTAAATTTAAAAAATGGGAAAAAAAAAAACAATTTCTAGCAAAAAATTTGATGGTTTCGTTGCATTTTTCCGGGGCCCGTAGGGTATTTTGATTGGTTTAAAAAGTACAAAAAAAAACACCCCCAAAAGTGAGTTTCAAAGGGAATTTTTAACTTTTTTTCTTGTATCTCCCGAAGCCCAACAAAAATTGCTTTAAAAAAATTGCCCCCTTTTAAACGTTCCTTTTCCTATTTTTAGTCGATTCTGCATGCTTTTAAGTGTTTTTGGGGTTTGGCCCCGGAAACCATCAAAAACGTTGAATTTAGTTCTTTTTCAAAAAAAATCGACAAAAAAAAACGGTTTTCTAGCTAAAATTTGAGGGGTTCGTTCCCATTTTCCCAAAACCCGTAGGGATCTGAGGGGGTTAAAGAAAAAGGAAAAACTTCAAAAGGGGCCCCGTTTCGGGAAAAATTTTTAAAACGGGTTTTTTTGTATCTACGAACCCCCAGAATGCAAAAAAAATTGCCCCCAAAACGTTCCTTTTTTTATTCTGAGCCCGTTCCCTTGCAGGTTTTTTAAGTGTGTTTGGTGGCTCAGAACATAAAAAAAACGTTGAAAAATATATTTTAAAATTTCAATAAAAAATCGCCAAAAATACAGTTTTAGCTAAATTTGATGGTTTCGTTGCACTTTCCGAGCCCGTAGGGTATCTGAGGGGTTTTAAAAAGAAAACCAAAGAAAAAAAATTCAAAAGTGACGTTTTAAAGGGAATTTTTAAACAGTTTTCTTTTTAATTCCCGAACGCCAGACAGTTCCCTAAAATTGACCTAAAGTCCCCTTTTTCCCTTTATTTGAGCGATTCGCATGCTTTAAGTGTTTTTGGTGGTTCAAAAAACCATCAAAAAACGTTTAAATAATTTCCCAATTAAAAAAAAAAATCGAAAAAAATTAAAAGTTTTAGCTAAAATTTAAAGGGGTTTTCGTTGCACTTTTCCGAGCCCTTTTAGGGTATTGATTTTTTAAAAAGTACAAGAAAAACCCCCTTCAAAATTTAAATTTTCTGAAAAATTTTTTAACAGTTTTCTTGTTTCTACGAACGCCCCAGAATGATAAAATTGTCCCCCCAAAAGTCCCCTTTTTCCTATTTTGGTCGATTCTGCATCCCTTTTAAGTTTGTTTTGGGGGCCCTCGGGAAGAAAACCATCAAAAAAATTTGAAAAAAAATATTTTCAAATTAAATAAAAATCGAAAAAAAAATTACAGTGTCTAGCAAAAATTTTGATGGTTTCTTTTGCATTTTTCCAAACCCCGGTTGGGTACCCTGTTGGTTTTAAAAAAAAGTAAAAGGGGAAAAACATTTTAAAAAAGTGACGTTTCTGAAAAATTTTTTTAACGGGTTTTCTTGTTTCTACGCCCCAAAAAAATGCAAAAATTGCCCTTTTAAAACGTCTCCTTTCCTATTCTGAGTGGGATTTGCATGTTTTAAGTGTTTTTTGGGGCCCCCTCAGAACCATCAAAAAACGTTAAAATTTTAATTTTAAAAATTAAATTTTAAAAATCGCCCAAAAATACAGTTTTAGCTAAAATTTGAGGGTTTTTGTTCCCCTTTCCCGACCCCGGGTTGGGGTTTATCTGATTGGCTTAAAAGTAAAGGGGAAAACATTTTTCAAAAGTGAGTTTCTGAAAAATTTTTAAACAGTTTTTTTGAAAATCTACAAACGCCAGAATGCTTAAAATTTGGACCTAAACGTCCCCTTTTTCCCCTATTCTGAGTCGATTCTGCATGTTTTTAAGTGTTTTTTTTGGTGGCTAAGAAACCATAAAAAAAAACGTTGAAAATATAGTTCAAATTCATAAAAATCGAAAAAATTACGTTTCTAGCAAAAATTTTGGGGTTTTCGTTGTTTTCCGAGGCCCTTTGGGTTTTGATTGGTTTTAAAAAGTAAAAGGGAAAAACACCCCAAAAGGGGGAGGGGTTTTAAAAAAAATTTTAAAAACAGTTTTTTTGGGAAATCTACGAACCCCCAAAAATGCAAAAAATTGCCCTTTAAACGTCCCCTTTTCCTATTCTAAAGCCCGATTCGGCATGTTTTAAAGGTGTTTTTGGTTTGGGTCAAAAACCATAAAAAAAACTTTTAAAATATAGTTCAAATTAATAAAATCGACAAAAAATACGTTTCTAGCAAAAAATTTGAGGGGGGTTTCGTTGCCCCTTTCCCGACCCCCGTAGGGTATCTATGGTTTAAAAAAGTAAAAGGGAAAACCTTAAAAAAGTAAACGTTTTTTGAGAATTTTAACAGTTTTTTTGTATTACGAACGCCGGAATGCTTTAAAATTGCCCCAAAAGTCCCCTTTTTTCCAAATTCTGAGTGGGTTCTGCGCTTTAAGTGTGTTTGGTGGTTTAAAACCCATAAAAAAAAACTTTTGAAAAATAGTTCAAATTCAAAAAAAATGGGACAAAAAAAAACATTTTTTCTAGCAAAAAATTTGAGGGTTTTTCTTTTCCCATTTTCCGACCCCCTTTAGGGTACCCTTGATTGGCTTTAAAAATTTACGGGGGAAAAAAATTTAAAAGTGGGGTTTCTAAAGGGAATTTTTAAACGGGTTTTTCGTTTCTACAAAACGCCAGAATGCTTTAAAATTGCCCAAACCCTTTCCCCTTTTTCCCTATTCTGAGTCGATTTGCATGCTTTAAGTGTGTTTGGGGGGCTCGAAACCATCAAAAACGTTGAAAATAGTTAAAATTCAATTTAAAAAATCGCCCAAAATTTTTACAGTTTCAACCCAAAAAATTTGATGGTTTCTTTCCCACTTTCCGGGGGCCCGTGGGTTTTTCCCTGAGTTTTTTTTAAAGTTAAAAAGGAAAACACTTAAAAAAGTGCGTTTTAAAGAAATTTTAAACGGGTTTTCTTGTATTTTAAAACGAACGCCAAAATGCAAAAAATTTAAACCAAAAAAGTCCCCTTTTCCTTTTCTGAGTCGATTCTCCCTGCTTTAAGTGGGGTTTTGGGGGTTTCAAAAACCATCAAAAAACGTTAAAAATATAGTTAAATTTTCAATAAAATCGCCCAAAAATTTACAGTTTTAGCTAAATTTTGATGGTTTCGTTGCTCTTTCCGAGCCCTTTTGGGTATTTTGATTGGCTTAAAAGTAAAAGAAAACACTTCAAAAGTGACGTTTCTGAAGAATTTTAACGTTTTTTTGGGATCTACGAACCCGAAAA
>JAKCWB010000296.1:0-14225 GCA_022388445.1 Zophobas atratus | reverse complement strand
AAACCCCCAAAAAAACCCCCAAAAAAAACAAACCAAAAAAAAACCCCAAACCCCAAAAAAACCCCAAAAAAAAAAAACCCCCCCCAAAAAAAAACCAAAACCCCCCCAAAAAAAAAAAAAAAACCCCCAAAAAAAAACCAAAAAAAAAAAAACCCCCCAAAAAAAAAAAAAAAAAACAAAAAAAAAACCCCCAAAAACAAAAAAAACCCAAAAAAAAACCAAAAAAAAACCCAAAACAACCCCCACCCCCAAAAAAAAAAACCCCCCAAAAAAAAACAACCCAAAAAAAACCCCAAAAAACAAAACCCCCCAAAAAAAAAAAAACCCCCAAACCCCAAACAAAACCCCCAAAAAAAAAACAAAACCCAAAAAAAAAAAAAAAAAACCCCCAAAAAAAAAAAAAAAAAACCCAAAAAAAAAAAAAAAAAAAACCCCCCCCCCAAAAAAAAACCCCAAAAAAAACAAAAAAAAAAAAAATTTTTAAAAAAAACCCCAAAAAAAACAAAACCACCCCCCCCAAAAACAAAAAACCCCCCCAAAAAAAAAAACACCCCAAAAAAAAAACCCCCCCCCAAAAAAAAAAAAAACCCCCAAAAAAAAAAAAATAAAAAACCCAAATAAAACCCCCAAAACCTAAAAAAAAACCAAAAAAAACCCCCCAAAAAAAAAAAAAAACCCAAAAAAACCAAAAAACCCAAAAAAAAAAAAATAAAAAACCCCAAAAAAACAAAAAAAACCAAAACCCCCCCCCCACACCCCACCCCCCAACCCCCAACCCCCCCCCACCCACAAAACCCCACACCCCCCCCACCACCCACCCCCCCAACCAAACCCCCCCCCCAAACCCCCCACACCCCACCCCCACCAAAACCCCCCCCCAACCACAACAAACCCACACCCACCCACACCCCAACACACAACAACCCCCCCCACCACCCCCAACAAACCACCCCCACCACCAACCCACCCCACCCCACACCCCCCCCACACCACCCACCCCAAAACCACAACCAACCCACCACAACCCCACCCCCCCCCACCCACCAAACAACCCCACACAACAAACCCAAAACCCACCCCCCCACCCCACCACAAACCACCACCCCACCCACCCCCCACAAACCCCAACCCACCAAACCCCCCCCAACCCACCCACCACCCCCACAACCACCCCCACCAACACCCCCCCCCAAACCACAACCCCCACCCCCCACCCACCAAACCCCAACAAACCCCCCAACCCAAACCCACCACCACCCACCCAACCCAACCACCACCCCCCCACCCCCCCACCCACACCCCAAACACAAACCCCCACACCCCCAAACCCCCACCCCCCCCAACCCCCCAAACCCCCCCCACACCAACCCCCCCCCAACACCAACCCCACCCCCACCCCCCAACCCCCCACCCCACCACCCCACCCCAACAACACCCCCACCACCCCACCCCCCACCCACCCCCCCACCAACACCCACCAAACCACCCCCCCACCCCACAACCCCCCCACCCCCAAACACCCCCCCACCCCCCACCACAAACCCCCCCCCAAACCCCAACCCACCACCCCCCCCACACCCCACACCCACCACCCACCCCCCACCACCCCACCACCCCACACACCCCACCCCCCACCCACCCACACCCCACCCCCCCCCCACCCACCACCCCCCCCCCCCCAACCCACCAACCCCCCCCCCAAAAACCCCCCCACCAACCCCCCACCACACCCCACCCACCAAACACCCCCCCACCCACCCAAAACCCCCCCCCCACCCACCCCCCCCCAACCCCCCACACCCCACCCCCCACCCCCACCCACCCCACCACCACCCCCCCCACACCCCCCCCCACCCCCACACCCCCCCCAACCCCCCACACCCAACCCCCACCCCCCCACCCCAACCCCCCACCCCCCACCCCCCCACCCAAAACCCCAACCCCACCCCCACACCCCCCCCCCCCACCCCCACCCCCAACCACCACCACCCCCACCCCCCCACCCACCACCCCCCCAACCCCCCCCCCAACCCCCCCACCCCCCCCCCCCCACCCCCCCCCCCACCCCCCCACCCCCCCCCCCCAAACCCCCCCACCACCCCCCCCCCACCCCCCACCCCCACCCCCCCCCCCCAACCCCCCACCACCCCCACCCCACCCCAAACCCCCCCCACCCCCCCCCCCCCACCCCCCACCCCCCCCACCCACCCCCCCCCCCCAACCACCCCCCCCCACACCCCCCACCCCCCCCCCCCCCCACCCCCCCACCCCACCCCCCCCCCACCCCCCCCCCCACCCCACCCCCCCCCCCCCCCCCCCCACCCCCCCCACCCCCCCCACACCCCACCCCCCAACCCCCCCCCCCCCACCCCACCCCCCACCCCCCCACCCCCAACCCACCCCACCACCCCCCACCCCCCCCACCCCCCAACACCCCCCCCCCCCCCCCACCACCCCCCCCCCCCCCCCCCCCCCCCACCCCCAACCCCCCCCACCCCCACCCCCCCCACCCCCAACCCCCCACCCCCACCCCACCACCCCCCCCCCCCCCCCACACCCCCCCCCCCCCACCCCCCCCACCCCCCCCCCCCCCCCACCCACCACCCACCACCCACCCCCCCCCCCCCACCCCCCCCCACCCCAACCCAACCACACCCAACCACCCCCACCCCCAACCCCCCCAACACCCCCCCACCACCAACACACCCACCCCCCCACCCAACCCAACCACCCCCCACAACCACCACCCACCCCACACAAACAACACCCCAACAACCCACACCCCCACCCCCAACCCACAAACACACCCCCCAAAACCCCCCCAAACCCCCCAAAACCCCCAAACCACCCCCCCCACACCCCCCAAACCCCAAAACAAAAAACCCCCCCCCACCACCCAACCCCACCCCCAACCCCCCCCAAACCCAACCCACACCCCCCCCACCACCCCCAAACCCCACCCCAACACCACACCCCCCAACACCCCAAACCCCCCCCAACAACCACACCCCACCACCCAACCCAAAACCCAACCCCCAACACCCCCCCCCCCCCACCCCCAAACCCCCCACACCCAAACCACCCAACCCACCCCCCCACCCCACACCCAACAAACCCAAAACACAAAAACATAACAACCTACATGATAACACATAAATAAAACATTTAAACAATCAACCACTTCCACTAAATCTTAAACACACCATTATAAATAACATAAAACTATCTAATACAATAATCCTATTATACATCACACAAATAACTACCCCATTCCACCAAATTTATACAACAAATACAATATAATATTATACAATCTAAACAACAATATAACCTTAAATTAAAAAAATAATTGTTTTAATACATCTAACTCAATTCTACACTAAAAATATCAAAAAAATAAACATACACAATAAATAAAAAACCTATCAATATATAATAAATCTACAAAACCACTCTATTACAAATATTTTATTTAATTATTAACTCAAAACATATCATTTTTCTATTTCTTTCACTTTATAAATACTCCTAAAAAATAAAATAAATTATAAATAAATTAACCCCACCAACCCCTAAATCTATATATATTACTTTATTCGAAACCTAAAATATAACATTATTCAACACCAACAACTTTAAATAAATTTACACTATCTACAAACTATACTATCAATCATAGAATAAAACAATTTACAAAACAACAAAACCAATCCCCACATCACATTAAAACAACTAACATTATTCATAACTTCACCGCATCCCTCCACCCTAAACTATAAAACTATCCGTCCCCTTCTTAAAACTATTAATATTTTAAACCCATCCAATTAATCAACAACCAAATACAAAAAAAATAAACCTAAAAAAAAATAATTCTACTAACAAAACTTTATTAAACAAATTATTAAACCAAATATCTTACTTAACTACAAAAAAAACATCTAAATTTATTTAATCCCTTAACCCTATACCTAATAATATACCAAACATCATTTACAATTAAACCCATTAAAATATATATCCATATAACACATATTTTTATATAAAACAATAAACTAATCCTACTAATACTCCTAACCTCCCTCAAAATAACAATTAATATAAAAAAAAAAATCCTTAATTATAAAATCAAATACACTTCTCAAAAAATCTCTTTCCAATTATAACTACAAATCTCAAACCCCTCTCTTAATCCCACCTTTTAACTCCTCTAATCCTTAATACTCTTCCACTAAAATTTTACCTACAACATCCCCTCTCAAATCTTCTCATAATAATCAACATTACCATTCATCATATTCTAATACTTCACATACCATTTAAAACCATACCCATATATTCAACCAAAACTTAAAATATATCAAATTATAGCGATTGAAAAAACAAATAATCTAACCTAACCAACCCCCTCTTTCCTCAAAAAATCCTTATTCCATTTAATTGATTATTAATCCTATACATTCGCGTTTTTAAAAATCATTATTATATAATAAACTAGCTTAAATTATAAAAAATTAATTATATAATACATCTTCTTATTTTTACTAATTCTATTTTATATCACTAAAAAGTATTACCCAAATCCCTTCAAATAAAAATAATAAATCACCAAAAAATAATTCCACTCTAATCTTTTAAATACTAAAATCATAACTAAAACCAATCAAAACCCAAATACACATAAAAAAAATTTCAACAAATTCATATATAACCTAAAACAACCATCTAAATATAAAATCAAAAATAAAAATTTATCAAACTATAAAAATATAAAATCTCTCAACATAAAAAAACAAAACAAACGAAAATAAATTTAACAAAATAAAAACACAAAAAAATATAATAAATAAATCATACATACACAACTTTTTATATAAATTAAAAAAAAAACAATTACCCTTTTTATTAATAAAATAAATCAATAACCCTCTATAAATACTCATTCAATCTTATCACTTTATTATTTAATTTTTTAATCACTAAAACTCATTATCATCTTAATTACTTAATTAACAAAATCATAATATAATTCTTATTTACTACTTTATCCTTTTTTATATCCAATACTCATTATTTTTTCCAACCAAAAACTCAAGAATCAACATATCCTACCATCATAAATACCATATCCCCACAAACCAAACAATCCCATATATTCTATACACCTTTCTTAACTAATAAACATTTTTCCATTTTAATACAACTACTACCCTTAATACATAATAAAACATTATCAATCCTCCTTAATTACAAAACTTATCATTAATTTAAATTCTCATTACTTTCAATTATAGAAAATAAAAATATTCCTACATTCCAAGTTAAAATAAATTGCTCATATAATAAAAGCCATCATGTCATTTATCCTAAACATAAAAACTTAAATTTCTCCTAACCCACCACAAATTCATATTCCCATATTGTATTAATAGTTAGTATCCTAAGATTCTCATCCATAAGTTTGAGATCTATATAAAGGCCCACAAACATAAATTTTTAAAAAAGCTTATATATCTTTTGATTATTTTATAAGTTTTACTATGATCTTAAATTTTACAAAACTACACCACAGTGACCACCGAAAAAATCTCCAATGTGAAAAGCCTATCTTGTCATACTACTCTTACATCCTACAGACAATTCTGTGACTATACCTATAACTTTAAACCAAAACTAAAGTTTAAACATAATACCACATACTATTAAATTCCTTATTCAACTAAAATACTCGTTGCTGCTAACGCCATTTCCATAATACCACAACTATCGCCCTTTACAGAAATCTACTAAATTTATCCATGTATATTAATATACATAAATAAAAATTTTTAGTGAAATATCTTAGTATTTGATTTGAAATATTAATTATTTCCTGTAATGAATCTTTCTTATATAGACATGAATATCGTATTTCCTCGGTATTCCGAATCTACCCCACTCATGCAAAACATTTGATACCCCGAATTGTTATACTAATTGACCCCAAAAATTGAATATTAATTTAACAAACAATACTTTAAAAGGCGAACACACAGTTCAAACACTATTTCTTTGGTTATAAATATGATAAAATCTATTACTTGGTAGTTAGAAAAGTAATCCACGCACCGAATTATTATTTAGGTATCTAGTAGTCCGTAGTTTATAAATTGATCAAATAGTAACTACAATAAGTAGCCCCCATACGTCATTAACTTAAAAAAAACCCCGCCACATTCACTGTTTACTTTTCACTATCAAACATAAAACAGTTAATCTGCAAGATTCCAATCAAAAATAAGGTGATTTTCTTTTGATACACAAAATACAACTATAATAGTCAAAGTCTTCATTAAATATTTTTCGAACTAACAATTACAACCACACTGTTTTAGATCTCTACAGCATCATATTCCCACCCAACAAATTATCCACAAATATGTTTTTATTACTTATTTAGATTTTCAAAATTACAATTAAACGTATAGTGTCATTGAATCCTAATTGGTACTTCAGTTGTGTGTTAGAGAAAGATGGTTAATATGTAAAGGTTAAATAAAAACTGCAGTTATGCACAACGTTGTTATACTTTGTGTCATAACGATAAATATTCAATTAACCTGCATTAATATAATGCTTACACAAATAACTTGAACCAATACCCCATTTAATCAATATATGATGACTCCATTTCTTATATCATGTACATTAATAGGTATTTTGCGTAGAACTACACTAAACCCTGTTCTACACGTACATAATCCTAATAAACTCTACAATCCGCAAACAATCATGGTATAATACTATCTAACCAAACAAATCAACCTAATCTATCGTAAAACAATCTCTATACACCAAAGTAACATTTACACCTAACCATTCCACTATAATTCTATTAAACAAATCTAAATTCCCACATCATAATTGAGTACAAACAATGTACATAAATCAAAACCACTCCATCCACCCCATACTTACTCTTACACCATATCCATCATAAAAATACCATCTCGATTTTCCTTTAATATCTACTCAAAAGATTTACAAAACAAATCTTAAAAAATCCCTTCTCTTTCTTATAAATACATAAAATACTCTTACTCCCCAACAATACTCCCTCCTTCAACCACCCATACCCTACTATTTCCCCCCCCACTTCACCAAACCTCAAATCTTCCCACTACCCTCTATTAAATCAATTCACCCTTAAATATTTCCTTTCAAATATAAATACACCTCATACCACCAACCCTCAACCCCTCAACCATCATATTAATCCTACATTCATACAAAAATTAATCCGCATACCTACTTCCTTCCAATTAAATCCAAAATCAACTTCATCTACAACCAAAACAATAAAATCACCCATTCTCCAAACTTCACTCAACAATCCTCTCCAACAACAATCTCTCAAAATTATATAACAACAACCTCAAACCACCACCAATATCATAATATAAACCAAAAAAAATAAAACATCTTATATACATAACTAATTAAACTTAAAATCAATACATAACAACAAACTATAAATATTCATAAATAACTAAAAATCAATCAATAATACTCAATAATTTACTTTACTCTTATCTAATACTATCATTTTACCATTTAATAACTAATCAAATTTTATTTATTAATTAACAATATCATATAAAAATCATCCTAATAAATAAACCCATAAAAACAATAAAATATAATCACACTAAATATTTAAATATACTTAATTTAAAACACAAAAATTTCTTAATCTCAACTTCACCAATAACCACACTATATAAAATTCAAACTATATAAAACAAACACAACAACACAAAATCTAACTTAACTTTAACACCCATCAATATAACCCCCTTCCCCCCCCTTCACTCTCAACTACACTTACACTCCACTAATAACACAAACAAATAAAAAAAAAACAAACAAAACATAAAATAATCTCAAACAATCAAATACCACATCAAAAATATTCTTAAACACCCATTACTTCCATATCACTCAATAAAAAATAGAACCAAAAATTAAAAAAAACTAAAACAAATCCAAAAATAAATAACAAAACCTAACACTTACAAAAAAATAAATTAAATTTATCTTCAAACTTAAATAATTTACAAAAATTCAAAAACATAATATAAAAAATATATAACATATCATCACAAATCTATCCCACATCATAAATTATCTCCCTAAAATATCCAACCTCTAAAAATAAAACTAACAACTTAATCAATACCTCTTACATTAAATTTCCACATTTACAATAAACACCATCAAAAAAAATTTCTATCATCTCAATTAACCTATAAACAAACATCTCTTCAATAAAATATCAAACAATATCAACTAAATAAATTATAAACACAAATTCACACTACTAAACCCCTTATAAACCTATTCAAAATTATCTCTATCAAATAACACATTAAAATCCCTATTACAAAATAATAACCTCAACAACAACAAAAAAAAAACATATTTAACAATATATAACAACAATAACAAACAATAATATTTTTAATATTTTATCTTATTATACTTTCATTATATTAACCCTTTATTTTTTCCACACCAATCATATTATCATACCAAACCAACATAACATAAAAACAACACCCAAGTCACCTTATCAACAACAATAACAACCTACATCACCCTATATACCCACCCCCAATCAAAAAAATCCCTATACATAACTATCCAACAAACATAACAAAACCATACAATAAAATAAAAAATTAACACTAACTTTAAAATACAATAAAATCATATCCTTCAAACAAAAACTTATTATAAACAACCACATTATTATCTCAAAATTTATATTAATAATAAAATTTCAATATAAATACCATCATACCAAATTTCCATAATAACTAATAAATTCAAATCTAATAAATATTAATTACCATTCAACTATATTTAACTTTATACTTATAAATTTACTTTTAAATTAATACCTAAACAACACTTAACTACCCAACCATATAAACACAACATTATAAAAAATCCTAAAAAAAAATCAAAATACAAAAAAATAATACAAAATCCCAAACATTCTAAACAACAACAATCAAAACATACCAAAAAAACCTACAAATAAACCAAAAAAAAAAATAAAATCAAAATAACAAAAAATTAAACTTAAAACCAATAAAACACCATACAAAAAATTCTACAACAAAACTAATATAAAAAACCTTAAATAAATTAAACACTCTACTCACCAACCAATAATATCTACACAACATCTAAAACATATAAAATAAATTTCACCACATAACAAAACAACTTCACAAACACAAAACAACAACCCTACCCGCCAACCTAAAAATCAATAACATCCCATCAACAACCTGCTCCCCAATATCACAACACATATCTTATTCACAAAACTACACCACAACCAACCAAAAAATTCTTCCATCTTTCAGCTTACACTATCAAAAATAATCACCTTTCACTAAACAAACCTATAACTAACATAATTATTATATAATAAATTAACCTATCATATACCAATTCCAAACATTTAATAACAAACCAAATATCTAAAATCAAAATTTATTAAAAAAAATAATATAATATCAAAAAAATCTAAAAACACAAAATAAATATTCTAAATAGACATTGAAGACCTAACACAATCAATAACTAATACAAAAAATTAACCCAAAATACAATGGCAATTAGACATATAAAATTCACTTACATATAAAACTTTTTGTCCAAAAAAAAAAAAAACAAAAAAACAAAAAAAATACCAAACAAAAAACATAATCAACAAAACACTTAAACCCCAAAAAAACACACAAAAAAACAAAAAACCAAAAACACAACAAAAAAAAAAAACACACAAACAAACAACAAAAAAAAAAAAAAAAACAAAAAAAAACAACCAAAAAAAAAACAAAAAAAAAACAAACACAATAAAAAAAACAAAACAAACAAAAAAAAACAAAAACCCCCCCCAAATAAAAAAACAAAAAACCCAAAACCCAAAAAACCCCCAAAAAAAAATTTCCCCAAAAAAAAACCAAACAACACCCACAAAAAAAACACAACAAAAACCCACCCAACAAAATCCAAAAAAACCAAAAAAACAACACAAAAAAAAAAAAAAAAACAAAAATAAAAACAAAAAAAAAAAAAACAACAAAAACCCAAAACAAAAAAAAACAAAAAAACCCACCACCAAAAAACCCACCAACCAAAAAACCAAACAAACCAACAAAAAAACCAAAAAACAAACAACCACCCAAAACCCCAAAAAACCAAAAAAAAAAACCAAAAAAAAACCAAAAAAAAAACAAAAACCAAAAAAAACCAAACAAAACAAAACCCCCCCAACCAAACACCAAAAAAAAAAAAAAACCAAAAAAAAACACCAAAACCAAACAAAAAAAAAAAAAATCCCAAACAAAAACCACCCCCCCCAAAACAATTTCACAAAAACATAACAAAAAAAACAAAACAACAACCAAAAACCCCAAACCCCAAAACCCCTCACACCCATTACCCACAAAAAAACCCAATAAAAAACCCCAAAAACCCAAAAAAAAACCAAAAAAATACAAATCAAACAAAAACAAATTTAACCAACCACCCCAACAATCAAAAAAAAAAACCCCCAAAAAAAAAATAAAACCATAACTCAACAACCAACACAAAAAAAAAACAAAAAAATTTCCAACAATAATTTCCACCCCAAAAACCCCCAAAAAAAAACCCCCCCCAAAAACAAAAAAAAAAACCCAAACACACAACCCCCCAACCACCCAACCCCCCCAAACCCACCCCCCCAACCACCAAAACCAACACCCCACACCCACCACCCCACCAACACCCCCACCCCCCACCCCCACCCCCCCAACCCCAAACCCCACACACACAACCACCCCCCCACCCCCCCAACCCCCCCACAACACCCACCCAACACCACCCACCCCCCAACCCCACCACCAAACACCCCCAACACCCCCACCCCCCCCCCCCACCCCCCCACACCCAACCCCCCCCCCCCAACACCAAACCCCCCCCAACACCACCCCCCCACCCCCCACACCCCCCACCCCCCACCAACCAACCCCCACAACACCCCCACCCCCCCACCCCCCAACCACCCCCCCCCCACCCCCCCCAACACCACCCCAACCCCCCCCCCCCCCACCCCCCCCCCACCCCAACCCACCCCCAACCACCACAACACCACCAACACCCACCCCAAACCACCACCACACCACAACCAAACCCCCCAACCCCCCCCCCCCCACACCCACCACAACCCCACCCCAACCCCACCCCACACCCCACCCCACCCCACCCCCCCCCACCACCCCACCCCACACACCACCACCCCCCCCACCCCACCCACCACCCCCCACCCCAACACCCCCCCCACCCCCCCCACCCCCCCACCCCAACCCCCCCCCCCCCCCAACCAACAAACCCAAACCCACCCACACCACCCCCAACACCCACCACCCAAACACCCCCCCCCACCACACCAACACCCAACCCCCCAACCCACCCCCCCCCCACCCAAACCACCCACCCACCCCACCCAACCCCACACCCCCCCCACCCCACCCCCCCACCACCACACAACCACCCACCCAACCCACCACCAACACCCAACCCCAACCCACCCCCCCCCACCCCCCCCCCCCCAAAACCCCCAAACCCACAACAACCCCCCACCCCCCCCCCCCACCAACCCCCCCCCAAACCCCCCCCCACCCCAACCCCCACCCCACCCCAACCCACCCCCCCCAACCCACCCAAACAACCCCCCCCCCCCACCCCCCCCACACACCAACCCCCACCCCCACCCCCCCACCCCCAACCCCCCCCCCACCCCAACCACCACCCCCCCCCCCCCCCCCACAACCACACCCACCCCCCCCCCCCCCCCACCCCACACCACCCCCCCACCCCCCCACACCCACACACCCCCCACCACCACACCCCAAACCCCCCAACCCCCACACCCCAAACCCCACCCACCACCCACCAAACCCCCCAAACACCACCCCAACACCCCCCCCACACCCCCCACCCCCCCAACACACCCACCACCCACCCCCCCAACCCCCAAACCCACCCCCCACCCCCCCAACAACCCCACCACACCCCCACCACCCCCACCCCCCCCCCACAACCCCCCACACCCCACACCCACCCCCAAACCCCCCACCAACCCCACCCAACCCCCCCACAACCAACCCCACCCCCCCCACCCCACACCCACCCACCCACCCACCACACCCCCACCCCCCAACCCACCCACCCCCCCCACCCCAACCCACCACAAAACCCCCCCACCCCCCCCACCCCACCACCACCACCCCCACCCCCCCCAAACCCCCCAACCAAAAAACCCCCCCCCACCACCCCCCACCCCCCACCCCACAAACCCACCCCCCAACCCCCCCCCCCCACCCACCCCACCACACCACACCCACAACACCCCCCCCCCCCCCACCCCCCACACCCACCCCCCCCCCCCCCACACCACCCACACCACCCCCACCCCCCCCCCACCCAACCCCCCCCCCCCCACCCCCACACCCCCACCCCCCCACCCCCCACACCCCCCCCCCACCCCCCCCAACCCCCCCCCCCCACCCCCCCCCCCCCCCCCCCCCCACCCCCCCCCCCCCCACCCCCCCCAACCACCCCACCCCACCCAACCCCCCACACCCCCCAACCACCCCAACCCCCCCCCCCCCCACCCCCAACCCAACCCCCCCAAACCCCCCCCCACCCCCCCCCACCCACACCCACCCCCCCCCCCCCCCCCCCCCCCACCCCCCCCCCACCCCCAAACCACCCCCCCCCCCACCCCCCCCACAAACCCCCCCCACCCCCACCCCCCCCCCCCCCCCCACCCCACCCCCCCCAACCCCCCACCCACCCCCACCACCCCCCCACCCCCCCACCCCCCCCCCCCCCCCCCCCCCCCCCACCCCCCCACCCCCCCACCCCCCACCCCCCCCCCCCACCCCCCCAACCCCCCCCCCCCCCCCCCCCCCACCACCCCCCCCCCCCCCACCCCCCCCCCCCCCCCCCCCCCCCACACCCCCCCCCACCCCCCCCCCACCCCCCACCCCACCCCCACACCCAACCCCCACCCCCCCCAACACCCCCACCCCACCCCAAACCCCCCCCCACCACCCCAAACCACACCCCCACCCCCCCCCCCCACCCCCACCCACCCCCCCACCCCACCCCCCCCAACCCCCCCCCCCCCCACCCCCCCCACCACCAACCCCCCACACCCAACACCCCACCCACCCCCCACCCCCCCCCCCCCACCCCACAACCACCCCCCCCCCCAACCCCACCCCCCCCCCACCCCCCCCCAACCCCCCCCCCCCCCCCCCCCCAACCCCCCCCCCCCCCCCCCCACCCCAACCCCCCCCCCCCCCCCCCCCCCCCCCACCCCCACCCCACACCCACCCCCCCACACACCCCCCCCACCCCCACCCCCCCCACCCCCCCCCCCCCCCCCCCCCCCCCCACCACCCCCCCCCCCCCCCACCCCCCCCCCCCCCCACCCCCCCCCCCCCCCCCCCCCCCCCCCCCCACCCCCCCCCCCCACCCCCCCCCCCCCACCCCCCCCCCCCCCACCCACCACCACACCCCCCCCCCCCCCCCCCCCCCACCCCCCCCCCCCCACCCCCCCCCCCCCCCCCCCCCCCCCACCCCCCCCCCCCCCCCCCCCCCCCCCCCCCCCCCCCCCCACCCCCCCCCCCCCCCCCCCACACCCCCCCACCCCCCCCCCCCCCCCCCCCCCCCCCCCCCCCACCCCCCCCCCCCCCCCCCCCCCCCCCCACCCCCCCCCCCCCCCCCCCCCCCCCCCCCCCCCCCCCCCCCCCCCCCCCCCCCCCCCCCCCCCCCCCCCCCCCCCCCCCCCCCCCCCCCCCCCCACCCCCCCCCCCCCCCACCCCCCCCCCCCCCCCCCCCCCCCCCCCCCCCCCCCCCCCCCCCCCCCCCCCCCCCCCCCCCCCCCCCCCCCCCCCCCCCCCCCCCCCCCCCCCCCCCCCCCCCCCCCCCCCCCCCCCCCCCCCCCCCCCCCCACCCCCCCCCCCCCCCCCCCCCCCCCCCCCCCCCCCCCCCCCCCCCCCCCCCCCCCCCCCCCCCCCCCCCCCCCCCCCCCCCCCCCCCCCCCCACCCCCCCCCCCCCCCCCCCCCCCCCCCCCCCCCCCCCCCCCCCCCCCCCCCCCCCCCCCCCCCCCCCC
>JAKCWB010000295.1:0-14235 GCA_022388445.1 Zophobas atratus | reverse complement strand
CAACGAAACCATCAAATTTTAGCTAGAAACTGCATTTTTGTCGATTTTTATTGAATTTGAACTATATTTCAACGTTTTTTGATGTACTGAGCCACGAAACACACTTAAAGCATGCAGAATCGACTCAGAATAGGAAAAGGAGACGTTAGGTCAATTTTATGCATTCTGGCGTTCGTAGATACAAGAAAACTGTTAAAATTCTTCAGAAACGTCACTTTGAAGTGTTTTTCTGTACTTTTAAGCCACTCAGATACCCTACGGGCTCGGAAAGTGCAACGAAACCATCAAATTTTAGCTAGAAACTGTATTTTTGTCGATTTTTATTGAATTTGAACTATATTTCAACGTTTTTTGATGGTTCTGAGCCACCAAACACACTTAAAGCATGCAGAATCGACTCAGAATAGGAAAAGGAGACGTTTAGGTCAATTTTATGCATTCTGGCTGTAGGGATGCTTGATATGTTAAGTTGGCAGCGCGGGCACTAAGCGAGTGCGCGTGGGAATTGTGAGAAGAGAGGTTAGACAGTTAAGAGTGAAAATAAAAAGCAGCTACCCCTAAGTGTTATTATTCCGGGTTCTTGGGGCTCTCAGACACGGCCGCACATGGTGTCAGGTGTGAAAACAACCAACGGATAAGTTCGAAAAAGAAACAAACAAGAAAATCCACAAAATGACGGACAACGGCGACGATAAGCAGGAAATCGCTGACCTACGCCTACAACTGAACGTCCTACAACAAATGCTCCAGAATCTGCACTCAACTGCAAAACCAAGCGTAATTAATTCAGTGCCGGCTCCCGAAGCATTTAGTTTCGACAAAAACGAATGGACGGCATGGCTAACGCATTATGAACGCTACAGAATAACGACAAAGTTGGACACAGCAGACGAGAAAGTACAAATAAATAGTCTTTTGCTCCACATGGGCCAGAAAGTCACGAAGATTCTCGAAACGAAAAAGAAAGACGAGTATTCATTCGACACGTACGCAGAGGCGAAACAATTTTTTACTGGCTACTTTGTTGGAACTACAAATATAATTTATGCAAGAGCCAAGTTCAATCGGAGAAACCAAAAGAAGGTGAGTCCGCACAAGAATATATTACTGCCATTGTTGCTCTAGGTAAAGACTGTAAATACGGACAGTTAGAGGACGAATTGGTTCGTGACCGACTTGTAGTGGGCATACGGGATCAAAAATTATCCGAGTCACTACAATTGACTGAAAAATTAACCCTAGAAATGACGGTAAATAAAATTATGCAAGCTGAGACGATCAAAACAGAAAACCAAGAGCTCAGAGAGGGGGTGCATATAGGCGCTGTCAAGAACAAAAAGCCACAAAAGCAGAAAAGTAGTCGAGAACAAAGGAATCGACCAGAAAAAAAGAAAAACAGAAACAAATGTATGCGCTGTGGTAAAGAACCAAGCCATCCCAGAACAGAATGTCCAGCCAACAACCAAAAATGCAGAAAATGTCGACTGATTGGTCACTATGGGTCTGAGTGCCGAACGAAACGAATTAATGAAAATGTACAAGCAGATCAAAGTAGCACTGACAACAGTGACTACGAGCTTTATCGAGTTATTAAGGTGAACAGAGTGCAGCGATCCAGCCGGTTTCGCATGACTCTCAACTGTGGTGAAATAAAATTAGTCTTTAAACTTGACACAGGGGCTGAGGAATCGGTCATAACCTCAAAAGACTATGAAGAGAAATTAAAAAATCATTACAGATTGAAACCTACTCGAACAGTATTAGCAGGTTTGGGCCAAAACAGATGTCCCGTGCTGAGCAAAATAAAAATTCCCTTAGAAATATGTGGGAGACAAGAAGTCATTAAAGCCTACGTCGCTGACACGAACGAAAACCTTCTGGGAGAACCAGCTTTGCTGAAACTACAGATCGTACAGCGGTTGGGAAACGAGATAAAAATGATCGATCAAGTGAGGCTCGAAAATAAGCGATCAACCAAAGAAGAAATTCTCGCAAAATGGCCTGAAGTATTCAAAGGTTTGGGGAAGTTACACAACTTTCAGCATAAGATCTGTGTTGAGGAGGGCGCAGTTTCATTCTCCATTGCGACACCCAGGAGAATACCCCTTCCGTTAATGAAGCAAGAGGAAAAAGAAATAAACAAAATGGTGACACAAAAAGTGATCGAACGTGTGGACAGTCCAACAGAGTGGTGTGCACCTATGGTGGTAGCACAAAAGAAAAACGGTAAAGTACGTGTGTGTGCAGACTTTACGCAATTAAATCAGTTCGTGAGACGCGAACGGTATCAGCTCCCATCAGTGGACGAAACGCTTGCCAAATTGAGGGAAGCCAAGTTATTTTCGAAATTAGATTTCTCTTCCGGGTTTTGGCAACTGGAAATTACACCGGAATCACGAAAATACACCGCGTTCATAACACCTTTTGGAAGATACATGTATCGAAGAATACCTTTCGGTATAACATCGGCTCCAGAAATATTTCAAAAAACACTGTATGGAATAATACAAGAACTTCAGTCTGACTGGATACACGTGCATGCTGACGATATTCTAGTCACGGGCAGAAACAGTCAAGAACACAATGAAAATTTGGACAAAGTGCTAACAGTAGTGAAGAAACACGGTTTAACGCTCAACAAAGACAAATGTGAATTCAACAAATCAGAAACCTCTTACTTGGGATATGTTGTTGGAGCGGAAGGTATCAAAATTGACCCAAAAAGCATAGCAGCTATTCGTGACTATCCAGCACCCAACAACCCAACAGAAGTCAAACGATTTCTTGGTATGGTAAATTATGTCGCGAAATTTATTAGCAATGTTGCCGAGAAAACCAAGTATCTACGAGAGACGATAAAAAACAGCACGTCATTTGTATGGACAGAAAAACACGAGGAAGAATTCCAGAATTTAAAGGAAACTATAGCATCAGCTCCCGTATTAGCAAAATATGACGTCGACAAACCAACACGAGTCGCAGCCGACGCCTCAGCATTTGGAATTGGAGCTGTGTTGGAACAACAGCAAAATGACGACAACTGGAAACCAGTGTACTTTTGTTCCAAAACCTTAAGTGACGCGGAACAACGGTATGCTCAGATCGAAAAAGAAGCACTCGCAGCCATGTGGGCATGCGAACGGTTAGAGCAATTTCTCATAGGATCGCGTTTTTTAGTGCTAACGGACCACAAACCGCTGTTAGTGATATTAACGACGAAAGAAATTAATAAACTCTCCAACCGATTACAAAGACTAAGAATGCGGTTGTTAAAGTTTAATTATGATGTGCAATACGTCCCGGGAAAAACATTCCATGTACCCGACGCGTTATCTCGCGCACCTCTACACGAAGGCGTCCGCGACGGCGATTCAGCGCTTAAGGACCAGGAAATATATATCAACGCAGTGTTGACAGAACTATCATCGAGTTCCTGCTCAGAAGAGGTGGTACGGAAACATCAGGAGGAAGATCAAGAAATGCAACTATTGAAGAAATTTGTAGTAGAAACATGGCCAGGAAAACCACCTACTGCCGTGACACCATACGTTAAATTTCGTAACGAATTAAAAATCCACAATAACCTAATCTGTTATAGAGATCGCTTAGTAATTCCCAGGGCCCTCCGCAAGCAATGTTTGCGAGTACTACACGATGGACACCTGGGCACGCCCAAATGTCTGGAAAAAGCGAAGACAACAGTTTGGTGGCCTGAATTACGCCGACATCTGAAGGATATGGTTGAAAACTGCGAGACTTGTATCAAGCACCGCCAGCCTGTAGTCGAGCCAATGATCCCTTCCACAGTACCATCCCGTCCGTGGAAAGTCCTAGGTGCGGACCTCGCCTACTACAATGGAAAGAATTACCTACTGGTGCAGGACTATTACTCGAAATACCCTGAAATTCGCAAGCTGAAAAAACTGACTAGCTTAGAAACAATAGAATATCTCAAGGACATATTCTCGCACCATGGAATTCCGGAAGAATTAAGAAGCGATAATGGTAAACAGTTCGACAGCCTCGAGTTCAGAACTTTTGCCAAGGACTACGGATTTCGATGGGTGAGCAGCAGCCCGGAATTCCAGCAGAGTAATGGACAAGCAGAAAGTGCAGTCAAACTACTGAAAACCATCTTGAAGAAGAACGAGGATCCATTTCTGGGCATGCTGGCCTACAGAAATACTCCCTTATCCTGCGGAGCCTCCCCAGCCCAGCTGTTGTTTGGCAGGCAGTTACGGGAGAGGGTGCCAGCAATACGCAGAAGATTGGTACCAAAGCTGCCAAACCATCAAGCAATTAGGAGAGAAATGGAGGCAGAAAAACAACGACAAAAACATCACTACGATAGACGGCATCGCACGAAAGATAATGCGGAGCTGAAGGCTGGTGATCGAGTGTGGCTTATTCATCGAAAAGAAGAGGGAATGGTCCAGACGCCAGATGAAACACCAAGATCATACTGGGTAAAGACTCCTCATGGCCAGGTCAGAAGAAACCGACAACATTTGCAAAAACTACCAGAGCTGGGTGAAAATCACCCAAGAAATTCTGAGCCAGAGATCATGTCTTCACCAACCAACAAACAACCAAAAACGCCAACACCTCCCGTCTATGCGAGACCAAACCGCACGAAAAAACCACCAGGCAGATTTAAAGATTTTGTGATAAATTAAACCACTTTCTAGTATTATATTATTTAGATACGTTGTTATTTTAATAGTTATATCTTAGTTTTGTAAATCTAGTTTAAAGTAAAGAATAATACAAAAGAGGGGGATGTAGGGATGCTTGATATGTTAAGTTGGCAGCGCGGGCACTAAGCGAGTGCGCGCTGGGAATTTTGAGAAGAGAGGTTAGACAGTTAAGAGTGAGAATAAAAAGCAGCTACCCCTAAGTGTTATTATTCCGGGTTCTTGGGGCTCTCAGGCACGGCCGCACACTGGCGTTCGTAGATACAAGAAAACTGTTAAAATTCTTCAGAAACGTCACTTTTGAAGTGTTTTCTTGTACTTTTAAGCCACTCAGATACCCTACGGGCTCGGAAAGTGCAACGAAACCATCAAATTTTAGCTAGAAACTGTATTTTGTCGATTTTTATTGAATTTGAACTATATTTCAACGTTTTTTGATGGTTCTGAGCCACCAAACACACTTAAAGCATGCAGAATCGACTCAGAATAGGAAAAGGAGACGTTTAGGTCAATTTTATGCATTCTGGCCTTCGTAGATACAAGAAAACTGTTAAAATTCTTCAGAAACGTCACTTTTGAAGTGTTTTCTTGTACTTTTAAGCCACTCAGATACCCTACGGGCTCGGAAAGTGCAACGAAACCATCAAATTTTAGCTAGAAACTGTATTTTGTCGATTTTTATTGAATTTGAACTATATTTCAACGTTTTTTGATGGTTCTGAACCACCAAACACACTTAAAGCATGCAAACTCGACTCAGAATAGGAAAAGGAGATGTTTAGGTCAATTTTATGCATTCTGGCGTTCGTAGATACTAGAAAACTGTTAAAATTCTTCAGAAACGTCACTTTTGAAGTGTTTTCTTGTACTTTTAAGCCACTCAGATACCCTACGGGCTCGGAAAGTGCTTGAATTTGAACTATATTTCAACGTTTTTTGATGGTTCTGAGCCACCAAACACACTTAAAGCATGCAGAATCGACTCAGAATAGGAAAAGGAGACGTTTAGGTTAATTTTATGCATTCTGGCGTCCGTAGATACAAGAAAACTGTTAAAATTCTTCAGAAACGTCACTTTTGAAGTGTTTTCTTGTAATTTTAAGCCACTCAGATACCCAACGGACTCGGAAAGTGCAACGAAACCATCAAATTTTAGCTAGAAATTGTATTTTTGTCGATTTTTATTGAATTTGAACTATATTTCAACGTTTTTTGATGGTTCTGAGCCACCAAACACACTTAAAGCATGGAGAATCGACTCAGAATAGGAAAAGGAGACGTTTAGGTCAATTTTATGCATTCTGGCGTTCGTAGATACAAGAAAACTGTTAAAATTCTTCAGAAACGTCACTTTTGAAGTGTTTTCTTGTACTTTTAAGCCACTCAGATACCCAACGGGCTCGGAAAGTGCAACGAGACCATCAAATTTTAGCTAGAAACTGTATTTTTGTCGATTTTTATTGAATTTGAACTATATTTCAACGTTATTTGATGGTTCTGAGCCACCAAACACACTTAAAGCATGCAGAATCGACTCAGAATAGGAAAAGGAGACGTTTAGGTCAATTTTATGCATTCTGGCGTTCGTAGATACAAGAAAACTGTTAAAATTCTTCAGAAACGTCACTTTTGAAGTGTCTACGGGCTCGGAAAGTGCAACGAAACCATCAAATTTTAGCTAGAAACTGCATTTTTGTCGATTTTTATTGAATTTGAACTATATTTCAACGTTTTTTGATGGTTCTGAGCCACCAAACACACTTAAAGCATGCAGAATCGACTCAGAATAGGAAAAGGAGACGTTTAGGTCAATTTTATGCATTCTGGCCTTCGTAGATACAAGAAAACTGTTAAAATTCTTCAGAAACGTCACTTTTGAAGTGTTTTCTTGTACTTTTAAGCCACTCAGATACCCTACGGGCTCGGAAAGTGCAACGAAACCATCAAATTTTAGCTAGAAACTGTATTTTTGTCGATTTTTATTGAATTTGAACTATATTTCAACGTTTTTTGATGGTTCTCGAGCCACCAAACAAACTTAAAGCATGCAGAATCGACTCAGAATAGGAAAAGGAGACGTTTAGGTCAATTTTATGCATTCTGGCGTTCGTAGATACAAGAAAACTGTTAAAATTCTTCAGAAACGTCACTTTTGAAGTGTTTTCTTGTAATTTTAAGCCACTCAGATACCCTACGGGCTCGGAAAGTGCAACGAAACCATCAAATTTTAGCTAGAAACTGTATTTTTGTCGATTTTTATTGAATTTGAACTATATTTCAACGTTTTTTGATGGTTCTGAGCCACCAAACACACTTAAAGCATGCAGAATCGACTCAGAATAGGAAAAGGAGATGTTTAGGTCAATTTTATGCATTCTGGCGTTCGCAGATACAAGAAAACTGTTAAAATTCTTCAGAAACGTCACTTTTGAAGTGTTTTCTTGTACTTTTAAGCCACTCAGATACCCTACGGGCTCGGAAAGTGCAACGAAACCATCAAATTTTAGCTAGAAACTGTATTTTTGTCGATTTCTATTGAATTTGAACTATATTTCAACGTTTTTTGATGGTTCTGAGCCACCAAACATACTTAAAGCATGCAGAATCGACTCAGAATAGGAAAAGGAGACGTTTAGGTCAATTTTATGCATTCTGGCGTTCGTAGATACAAGAAAACTGTTAAAATTCTTCAGAAACGTCACTTTTGAAGTGTTTTCTTGTACTTTTAAGCCACTCAGATACCCTACGGGCACGGAAAGTGCAACGAAACCATCAAATTTTAGCTAGAAACTGAATTTTTGTCGATTTTTATAGAATTTGAACTATATTTCAACGTTTTTTGATGGTTCTGAGCCACCAAACACATTTAAAACATGCAGAATCGACTCAGAATAGGAAAAGGAGACGTTTAGGTCAATTTTATGCATTCTGGCGTTCGTAGATACAAGAAAACTGTTAAAATTCTTCAGAAACGTCACTTTTGAAGTGTTTTCTTGTACTTTTAAGCCACTCAGATACCCTAGGGGCTCGGAAAGTGCAACGAAACCATCAAATTTTAGCTAGAAACTGTATTTTTGTCGATTTTTATTGAATTTGAACTATATTTCAACGTTTTTTGATGGTTCTGAGCCACCAAACACACTTAAAGCATGCAGAATCGACTCAGAATAGGAAAAGGAGACGTTTAGGACAAACTTATGCATTCTGGCGTTCGTAGATACAAGAAAACTGTCAAAATTCTTCAGAAACGTTACTTTTCAAGTGTTTTTTTTGTACTTTTAAGCCAGTCAGATACCCTACGGCTCGGAAAGTGCAACGAAACCATGAAATTTTAGCTAGAAACTGTATTTTTGTCGATTTCTATTGAATTTGAACTATATTTCAACGTTTTTTGATGGTTCTGAGCCACCAAACATACTTAAAGCATGCAGAATCGACTCAGAATAGGAAAAGGAGACGTTTAGGTCAATTTTGTGCATTCTGGCGTTCGTAGATACAAGAAAACTGTCAAAATTCTTCAGAAACGTCACTTTTCAAGTGTTTTCTTGTACTTTTAAGCCAATCAGATACCCTACGGGCTCGGAAAGTGCAACGAAACCATAAAATTTTAGCTAGAAACTGTATTTTTGTCGATTTTTATTGAATTTGAACTATATTTCAACGTTATTTGATGGTTCTGAGCCACCAAACACACTTAAATTCAATTCAATTCAATTCTTTATTCATGTTAACAACACTACAGTGTTTTACATACGTCAATTTAGAGATTTAAAAAAAAAAAAACAAAATAGTAATAATAAATAAGAACAATAGATACACATACACATCTACAAATACACACTGTAAAGAAAACAGGTTGAAAAAGATAATTTACATTATCATGTCGCACATGAAGAATTCGTCAGTTGTGAAAAGCGCTTTTTTTAACAGATAGTTTTTTACTGTTAGTTTGAATTTATTATAATAATACTTTATTTCAACGCCAAAATAGCTTTAAGTACATGGATTTACAAAGAAGGAGGATACATAGAGTAAAAAATACACACACCTATAATTACCTACATAAGAAGAAGAATTCGTAATTTATGTTTAAAAGAGTTGAATGAAGCATAACAAAAGAAATCAATTTCATTGTAATACAAGTTAGAAACATTCAAAATTTCATGTAAAGGTGAAGCTTTAACATAATTAGTTGCGGCAAAATCAATATAAAATAGAGACTTAATCCTAGTCAGATGTTGGGGCACTCTAAATTTGATCATATTAAGTAGATCAGGCACATCAATAAGGTTATTAAGCAGTTTATAAATGAAGCAAATACTAAAATAAGTTTTCCTAGTACAAAACGTAGACAAATGAAGGTAAGACATCATAAGCTCTAGAGAGCAATTTATATTTGAAGGTAATCTAAACTTGACAAAATGTAAAAATTTTTTTAATATCGAATCAATACGCTCCAGGTGAGTTTTGTAATGTGGAGCCCAAATTATACATCCATAGTCAATAATGGGTACGACTAAAGTTTTATATAAATGAACAATAGTTGTAAAATCAAGGAAGTCTCTTGAATACCTTTTGATGCATCCCAGTACCTTACTTGCTTTGTTAATAACATGATCAATATGAAAAGAGAAATTCAGCTGACTATCAAGAAATATACCGAGATCCTTAACACAGGGCACAGATTTTAAAACAGTATTGTTAATTAAGTAACGAGGAATCGATTTATTTTTTTTCCGAGTAAAGCATATACTGTAACATTTTTCCAAGTTTAAATTCATGCTATTATCAACACACCAACGATATAAACTGTTAAGATCTGCTTGCATTAATTCACAGTCACTGTTACTATTAATATTAAAAAAAATTTTCAAGTCGTCAGCAAATAAACTGTAATTACATTTAAAATTCTTTCCAACATCATTGATAAATAAACAGAACAGAAATGGTCCCAAAATTGATCCTTGAGGAACCCCCGAAGGCACACATCGTCTGTCAGATAAGATACTTTTAATTTTAACCTGCTGAGTTCTACTATCCAGATAACTACCAAACCATTTAAGGAGAGGGTCAAAGACTCCGTAAGCAGCTAATTTTTGTACTAAAATATAATGATTGACTTTGTCAAATGCCTTACAAAAATCACTATAGACGGCGTGAACCTCCAGACCATTACCCATGGATTCAAGAATAGAATTTACATAATGAAATAGATTAGTGATTACAGAGCGCTTTGGAAAGAACCCATGCTGACATGGAGAAATTACAGATTTAAACAAAGGAAATAGTTTCTCTAACACAATAGATTCAAACAGTTTACTTATAGTAGATAACAACGAAATTGGACGGTAATTATTGATACGATTTCTAGCACCATTTTTGTATACTGGGACTACAAACGCGTGTTTCCATGTATCAGGGAAGACTCCTGATGAAAGAGAAAGATTAAATAAAATTTGCAAAGGCAAGACAAGAGCTTCATGACACATTTTTAAAAATTTAGGTGGCAGTCCATCAGGCCCGGGTCCCTTATTGACGTCTAACTTATTAAGAGCATTTTCAATTTCAACAAAACTAACAGAAATAGATCCAACATTAACAGACTTATCAGGTAGCAAAGTACATTTCACAAAATTATTGAAATCAAATGCAGTAAAGAAGTACTCATTAAATGCTTCACAGATGGTTTTATCATCACTTAAAATATGCAAGTCCTGAGATAACATAGGCGAAGGTGTATAATTAAGTTTAGATTTTTTGCTAACAAATTTCCAAAAATTTTTGGGATTAGACTTGAGATCATTTTCAATGCCAGCTAAATATATACTATGAGCAATCTTAATTTCAGATTTACAACGTTTTCTAAGAGCTTCAAAAGTTAGGAGATCACAATTACGATTATACATTTTAAAACGTTTATGCGCTATTTTTTTTTCCCTTATGAGAGAAATCAAAGATTTCGAGAACCATGGAGGAAACAAATTATTTACAAATTTCCTTTTAAAGGGAACAAACAAATGACAAGCTTCATATATGTACATATAAAAAGTTTCAACAGCTACATTAACATCAATACTAGTAAGGACTTGATTCCAGTCAATGGACATCAAAAAATTTAAAACTCTATTGTAACTAACATTATTGAAATCATAGAAATATTCAAAATAATAATTATAGTCACATGCAAGAAAATTATCAATACTAACAATAAAAGTAGGGTGACTCGGATCAGGCCTAATTAAAGGATTACATAATTGCAACTCAATAGTTGATACATTATAAAAACATAGATCTAAAACATGATTACAATTATTTTTAAAATTATTAAATTGACTAAAACCTAGAGAAGCATAATGATCACAAATATAAGATGAGCGTTCGTCACTGAGATCAAAGGGTACAAAGCCAAAATTATCATCAACAATCTTCCATTCAATATTAGGTAGATTAAAATCACCAATAATAATCATATTATCATCACATGATTGATCACAAACAAAATGTAGTGAATTTATATGACTAACAAGTTTTGAAAAATCGCAATTAGGAGGTAAATAAACACAACCTACTATTAAGGTACTAGATTCAGAACAAATTTTGACCCACAGCTCTTCCACCAAGGAGTCATTGAGCATTATTTGACTAGATTTTAAATATTTGTTAACCGCTATTAATACACCGCCTCCATGACTTTTGACACTATTAATAGCATTTCTGTCAGTACGAAAGACTATATAGCGATCATCAAAAACAGATGTACTAATAATATCATCAGATAACCAAGTTTCTGTAAGAACAATAATAGGATATTCCTCAGAGAGGACGGCACAGTAGAAATCATTCAATTTTGTCTTTAAGCCCCTTACGTTTTGATAGTACACTAAGGGATTGGCAAGTTTAGGTTTTTGGCACTTATTTGCCAAAAATTAAAAAAAAATTATTAGGTAGGACTTTCACATATTGGGGAATTTTATTATAGAATTTTAAGGCTATGTAATTCGGACTATTTTGGGACTTTGTTAGCCTATAATATGGGGTACATAGCTCAGATTTGTTTCGTGTATTATAGAGGTGGATATCGCTATATGTTTTGGTGTCTTTCAAGCTGCCCCTGACATACATCAGACTCTCCAATATAAAAAGGCATGGAAGTGTATGTATATGATATTGCTGAAACGCTGTTCTACACTCTTCCCTGTAACCTAGCCCACTGATTATTCGGATTGCTTTCCTCTGCAGACCGAAGACCCTGTGACTGTTTGCAGCCATACCCCATAATAAGATGCCGTACGAAAAGATAGATTGACATAGTGAAAAATAAGCACAGCGCAGTACTCTACTTGATACTTTGTTCGCTAAGTTTCTTAAAATATGAATATTTTTTCTCAATTTATCACATGTATATTGTATATGTGCATCCCATTTTAAAGTTGGGTCTAAGTACATGCCTAGAAATTTTATTTCATTATTCTCAGAATTCCCTGTATCTCTCAAAGAGAATATGGTACTAACTGTCTTCTGAGCATTTAGCATTAGTTTATTAGCAGTGAACCAGTTTAATGCTTTCGATTGTATCTCGCACATTTCTTGCTTAGCTTCATTAAGATTGGTATCTTTACAATATATAGTTGTGTCGTCTGCAAATAATATATATTTTTCACGATTTGCAATGTCAGGGAGATCATTAACATAGATTAGGAATAGTAGAGGTCCTAAAACAGACCCCTGAGGTACTCCATTTTTTATTTCTCGCCTAGATGATAGTTCATTTTCGATTTTAACCGTCTGATGTCTATTGGTCAAGTAGCTAGATAGTAGTTTAATACTGTTTTCTGAAAAGTTATATTTCCTTATTTTCTTAAGCAGAATATCATGCGAGACACAATCGAAAGCTTTACTTAGGTCACAGAAGGTGGTACACATGAATTCCCGATTTTCAAATGTCTCTAGTATATTGTTTACTAAGCTTGAAATAGCGGTTATGGTATTCCGTGTTTTGCGAAACCCGTATTGAGACGAACTAAACATATTATTTTCTTCCAGGTATTCTGTTATTTGTTTCGTCAGGCATTTCTCCATTACTTTTGAAAAGATTGGAAGTAGCGCAATGGGCCGATAGTTAGATACTTCGTTTGGGTTTCCTTTTTTAAAAATTGGTACCACCAAGGCTTCCTTTAAGGTGTCAGGGAATATGTTTTCTTTAATAGAATGATTTATTAATTTTGTTAAGGGAATAACAATTATATTTAAGATATTTTTTACTAGTGGTGTGTTTAGCCCAAATATGTCATAGCTACTGCTATTTTTAAGTGAGGAAACAATATCCCGTATTTCTATATAAGTGACTTCCTTGAAAGAGAACGGTTGAAGACTAATTTTATTAACAATATTGGTGATAGGGTCTGCATTTACTTTATTCATGTTATCTAGTAGAGACTGAGCCACATTTACATAGTAATCATTAAATATATCTGGTGAAATAGTGTTCTTATTGATCGTCTTTTTTATTTTGTTTGGTCGATTTTCATCTATGATTTCCCACATGCGTTTAATCGAATTTTTTGAAGTAAATAGTATGTGATCATTACGTGCAATTTTTGCATTAATTATACTTTGTTTATATTTCTTCCGAAATAATTTTCTCTCATTAAGAAAATCAAGGTTATGTGGACATAGTCTACACTGTTTATTTAAATGTTGTAAATGATCTCGCATATTTTTAAGTTCGATATTGAACCAATTGCACTTATAAACTTTATTATTTTTAACGATGTAAGTTTTTTCCGGGAATGCTATACGAAACTGTTCTTGAATCTTAGAGATAAATAAGTCAAATTTAGAATTAGCGGTGATGTTCAGGTCATTAATGAAATGCCATGTCAAAGTTTCTACTAAATTATAAAAAATAAGTTTACCTTTCTTAGTTATAGGCCTATATATTTTTTTGTTATTTTCATTTTTTGTTGTCTTCATATATGGTACTTGCACGGTTTGACCATCGTGATCTGACAGATGGCATCTTAAGATATCCGCTTGTATATCTTCATTACTGTTAAAATTAGCAAATATATTGTCAATACAGTTATCTTTTCGTGTTGGGGATGTAATTAGTCGTGTGAAGCCATAAGTGGCTAACATGTCACAGAGGGCAGTAGCTAGCTTTAACTTACCTATATTTTGAGTTACGTCTGCAGCAGTCCCAGGCTCAACTTGAAAGTGAACATTAAAGTCACCTAGAAGGATGATGCGCTTTTTATGAATACCTTTTAAAGCATTTTCTAGTATATGTAGGAACAGCCTGAAATCACCAGAAGGAGACCTGTATACGCCTACAACAATAGTTTTAATATCATAAACATATATAGCTGTAAGTTCACATTGTTTCTCTATATTTATTTTATCTACATTCGAAATTTTGTTAAATTCAATATTCGGTCTTATTAATAACATAACACCACCACCTTTGTAATTTTTCCGACAAAAAGCTGATGCAGTACTGTAATTCTCAATATTTAGTATATTCACTTCGTCCGCTGTTAAC
>JAKCWB010000294.1:0-14254 GCA_022388445.1 Zophobas atratus | reverse complement strand
GGGGGAAATGCCCCCCAAAAAATTTGGGAAAAAATTTTTTTTTTCCCCAAAATCGCCCAAAACCCCTTTTAAAAAATTTAAATTTACCTTTGGAAAATTTATTTAAAAGTTTAAATTCTCCAAAAATGAAAAAAAAAAGGTAACGGAAAATTTTTGGGCTTTTTTGGGAATTTCCTTATTAAAAAAAAAAAAAAGGGGGGTTTCCCAATTTTTAAAAAAAAAAAAATAGTTTTTTAAAACCCTTTTTGCCCCATAAAAAAAAATTTTTAAAAGTAAACTTTTTTTTTTTTTTTTTTTTTTTTTTTTTTTTGAAATTTTTTTAAAAATTTTAAATTTTTTAAATTTTATTTAACTTTTTTAAAATTGTTTTTTAAAAAAAAAAAATTTTTTTTAAAAATTTTTCCCGAAAAAAAGGGGAAAAATTTTGGTCCTTTAAATGATTTTAATTCCCCAAAATTTTTTCCTTTTGATAAGTGAATGGTTCCCTTTTTTAAAAAACCGAGGGGATTTTTTGGGAAAATTTGGGAAAAGTGAATTTTTTTTTTTATTTGCCACAAAAAAAACTTTTTTTCCTTTAAAATTTGGTTTTTAAAACCCTTTTTTTCCGAATTTTTTGCTCCATTTATTAAAAAATTTTAAAATTTTTTAAAAAAAAATTTTTTAAAAAAACCCTTTTTTTCCCCTTTTAAAAATGAAAAAAAAAAAAGGTTTTTAATTTTTAATCCCGCCTTTTTTTTAAAATGAATCAAAACCTTTTGTTTTTTCCCAACGGTTCTTTTGCATTTAAAAATTTAAACCCTTTCTAAAATTTTAGTTCTAATTTAAATAATGCATTCAACACCCCCCAAAAAAAAATTGAACCTTTAATTTTTCTAATCAAAATTTTAGGTTATCTTTATCTGAAATAAGTGATTAGAGACCAAGTATGCATGGTCTGTATCAATTTTAAAACCTTATTTCTTAAATTATAAGAAATTCTAATTAATTACCGGAATTTGAAATATAAAAAGAATGAAAGTACCGTTTTTATCCTAATCCAAAGTTAATGTTTAAATTATCAAAGTGTTTGCAAAGGTTTTGAACATACTTAATTTAATGCATTTAATTTTAATATTTATACATTTCATTTAATTGGGTTTTTAATATTTAGAAATTTTACGTTTTTTAAAAAGTACGAACAATAAGACCTTGATTTAAAACGAGTATTGGAACTAAAACTGAAATGATTGTTCATAAAATTTGGTAGGGACTTTTAAAATATCAATTTGTGCAACTCAACTATACTTGATAAATATATTTATAGATTGTTTGTTCATAATAAAAAATTAGAAGGGAAAAAAATTGTTCTTTTAATTGTAAAAAGAATAAAAATAAATTTTGTAAATAATTTTAACAAAAAAATTATGTTAAGTAAAAATTTTTAATTTTAAATGAATTGTTAACCAAATTGAAAAAAAATTAAAATAATTTTATACACATTAAATTATGAGCAAACTTTTTAATTAAGGCTATTACTATTTGATTTAAAAACTATACTAGAGCTCAAAATATTATATTAAAAAGCTGATTTTAAAAAAAACTAGAATATCACTTTCCTGAAATTTTCTGAAAAAAAAAAATTTTCAATTGGGTAAAGGTCATTGAATTTTACTTTTTAAAAACAAAAATTTTTAAACATTAATTTTGAAATTGGAAAAAACCCCCTTTTTTGTAAAACAAATAGTTTGTTATGATTACCTTTTTTAAAAACCTTTATTTTTAAATTTCAAAAATTTTGGTTTTTACATATCATTTAATTTTTTTCCCGGGGAAAATTTCCATTGTGTTATTACAAAAATATAAATCCAAAAAAAACCTTTTTTTTTTTTAATTTTTCCCTTTTTTCCCCCTAATTTTTTTGCCCAATATTTTTTTTTAATTTTGTTTAAGGAAATTTCTTTACATCATCTTTTTAATTGCCCTTTTAAAAATTTTCCTTTGTCCAAAAACCCAAAAACCAAAAATTTTTCCCTTTTTCCCACCCAAATTTTACTTTTTTTGTTTTTTGAAAATACTTCGGGAAGGGGGGTTACCCCATTTTAATTTTACCTAAAAAGTTTTGGGTTTTTTCTTCTTGTTGTAACCCTTTTAAAAAAAACTTTTCCCTTTTTTCCCCCCCAGTTTTTATTTTTTACACGGGACTTTTTCCAAATTTTTTTTCCCCTTTTATTTCCCCTTTTTTTTTTATTTTTTTAAATTTTTAAATTTTTATTTTTTATTTTTTTTTTTTTTTTTATTTTTTTTTTTTTTTCCTATTTTTTTTCCAATTCCAAAAATTAAATTAAAAACCCTTTTTTTTTATTTAATTTTCCTACCCAAGCTTTTTTGTAAATTTTTACTTTTTTTTAAAAAATTTAATAAAACCCCAAGGATTAAAAGATTATTTAAATTTTTTTTCCCCCCCTTTTTTTTAAAATTTTGTCCCTTTTTTTAAAATTTTTTTTTCCTTTATTCTGTTTTTTTTTTAAATATTCCCATCATTTTTCAACACTCGAACTCCCATAGGGATATTAAAACCCCAAACTTTTATCCAAAAATTTACTACATTTAAACCAAAAAATTTCGATTAATGCGAGGTCGCTAAAATTTCACAATACCGTTTGTACGTACCTTTTCCTTGATTCCCTTCAAGTTTAAAGTAACGACGCTACAACTTGGAAGTTTTTTTTTTAATCTGAATTTAATTTTAATTTCGCCGTTTTAATGGAATTTCTGTCACATTTGATGGTAATCACCTTTTCTCCCGGGGGATAAGTTCAATACCTATTTAAATTTGTAAATGGCTTTTTTTGACTTTTTGAGGGTAATTTCCCCATTTTGGGGGGGTTTTTTTTAAAATAATCCAGTTCTTTCCTTTAAAACCCATATTCCAAGTGTTTTTTAAATTTAATTTCTTTTAAATTTTTTTTAAAATTCTCTTCTTAAAATCATTTTCTGGTATTCTTTTTTTTTTCAAATCTAATTTCTTATGGCATAATTTTAAATTTTTATTTATTTTTTCTATTTTTTCCCTTTTTTTTTTAAATCATTCATTGTTATTTAATATCATTTTTGTACCATTTCCCCTTTTTCCTGTTAGGGTTTTTCTGATTCCGTTCCTTATCATTCTTAAGTGAAACTTTTTAAAAATCTTTCCTAAAAAACTTTTCACTAAATATTTTTCAATTTTTTCCTTTAATTTTGTTTTCTTTTCGGTTCTCTTACATTATTCAATGACAGGATTTGTACATTAAATTGTTAACAAGATTTAAAATTGATGCAAAAACTATATAAATTAGAAATGAGGTTACAAAATTTGGGGACATGTTACGAATCTGAAATAAATTTTTTGTCATAATTAACAAATCAATTGTATCTTTCTATTTGAACCGGCACCATCTGCGAAAAATAATTTAATAAATTTTGTTAATTTGTGACTTCAAACATTGATTTGAAAAAAACAAATTTTTAAACTATTCTACAAAAATGGGTTCACAAATTTTTTATTAATCGAAATTGTTATTTTTTAAAGTACATTGTTTTGTGATATATAAGAAAAAGTCGTTCTTGAAAAATTTTAAAGTCATGACTAAAATTTAGAATTGACCATACTTTGGTCAACTTTGGGGAAAAAACATGTATACTTTTACCAAATAAGTCAATGAATTCATTTGTTGCAAAAAAGGGAATTAATCTTTTGCTTCAAAATTTTAAAGTTGTTATTTGTGCGCTTGCAAAGTTTTAAAGAATTTATTATAAATTTTGAAATTTAAGTTCAGAAAAGGAACTTAGGAAAGACATAATTATTTTAGAGAAGAAATTATTTTTTGTGGAAAAAACATGGATTTTTAAAAGGCTATTATAAACTTCAGGAAAATGTAGAATTAAAGACGAGTAATAAAAATTTTAAGAAAATTTTAAAACTAGGAATTAATTTCTAAAATTAAAGTTTAAATTAAAAAAAAGTTGTAAAATAGTAAAAATTTTAAAAATTCTAATTTTTACCTTAAAGTTTAATCTGAAAAAAGAAAACAAAATTTTTAAATTTTCCTATGGTAGCACTTTGTCAATTTAATTTTAAAAAATTTGGATATTGAAATTGAATATTCTTAACGGGAACCTACTTAGAATGGAAATAAAGTGAAAGAATTTATCTCCAATTTAAAAGGGTTTTCCCTTGAAATCCAACGACTTCTATCTAAATTAAATATGCATTTAGATGTTTGAGGATTTATTTAATAAATCCAGTCGTTTTAAAATTGCATTTTAAAATAAAAGTAATGGAATAGAATTAAGAGAGACTTCTTAAATACATCGCATTTTTTATGTTTTGGGGAAATAATTGTTTGATAAATTAAAATGTCACTGTTACCAATTAACTTGCTGAATTTTTTACCTTGGTTAATGTACCTATATTACATGAATATTAAAGTGAAAGATATCAAAGCATGTGGAATGATTTGAATAAACAAAATATTTTTAAAAAATGTCAGAAAAATTTTTGGACGTTTTTTCTTTGGAATATTTAATTATTGTCAATCTTTAATTTTATTAATTAATAATTAATTTCAACTAAATCGATATAATTATACATTTAAATAAAATTGTTTAATTTAGTTAAGTTTGAACAAAAAAGAAAATTGTGATTAGAAGCAGTTTTTAGAGATAGTTAAATGTAGTAGCTTTTAAAATTTTATTAACTTTTTTCTTTTAAATAAAATAATTCTAAATTTTGGAATTAAATTGGTAGTAATGAAATGTTACGTGTAATTTAAATTTTTGTTTTGAAACATTATAAATAAATTCCTTCCAAAAACATTCCAAATAAATCATTAAATTGCTCTAGGTAAACCATGATTTAATACGTGAACAAATCGTTGAGAAATGTAATTCAGCAATATTAGACAATATTTTAAAATTTATAAAACAATATATATATATTGAAATTTTAATTATTTTTAAAATTAAATTCTAATAAAATATCATTTTGTTATGACTTTTTTTTAATTATGTTGCAAGATTGTAAGCAAAATTCAAAACATAATTACAAAATTTTATAAAACTAATTTTATAAAAAATAATTTGTGCAAATATTTTAAATTTGGGGATAAAAAGTTGTATTGAATGAAAATGTAAATTGTCAATCGATTGTGGAAATATTTAATTATAATAGGTTGTTGTTGAATGCATTTGAATCATTTTTGGTTGAATCAATTAGGTATATTAAAAGGGTGGGTGTTTTTACTAAGTTTATCCAGCAAATTGTGAAATAATTAAATTTGTACATAGGGTCACTGTACTTTTTAAATATAATTTTCAATTAATACATTAGTTGAGAGTTTCAATTAAGTATGTATTGCAAATCTAAAAATATTTATCGCTTTAATAACATGCATTACTTTTTAATGATTTTCAGTTGTAAACTAGGTATTTACATTTAATAATATTGTTGAGGGAGTCGTATTAAACCGCCTTAAATCTACGCAAATGTCCTTTCTTTAATGATGTATTTAAATTTTATATTTGTTTATATTTAACAGTCGTTATTAAACTAAATCAAGAATTTGTAAAATTTTTCCAAAATTTTTGTGCACAATGCTTAAAAACCCGCTTAATTAAAAATACCCTTACATTTTTTCCTTTTAAATTGTTTTTTCAATGGAAAAATTGGCCTTTTCAAAAAAAAAATTTTCTTTTTTAATTTCCGGGGGGGGAAAGGGTGTCTAAAAGCCCTTTCGGGTTTTTTGGAAATAATTTGATTTTTTATATAAACGTATTTCAAATGTGGAACAAATATCAAAATTATCTTTTTTATTTAAAGGTTATAATTTTTTAAAAATTAATGGTAATAGCTAAATTCGATAAGCTTATTGAAAATTTTGTCCAAGGAATTATGAATTGTCAATATTCCTTAAATTTCATACGTGATTATTAATTTTTTAAAGCTAATCGATAATATGTACAAATTTTATAAATGATTTAAGTTAAAATTTTTTATTTTTATAAGAATATGGGAAATCATGTTTTTATGCCACAATTGGTAGTGGTTTTCTTCGTAACTTAAGAATTTTTGACCAATATGTATATAAATGTTACAAAAGCAAATGCTTTTTTTAACGTTTCAACACAAACAATATTTAAATTTTTGAAGTAAGTGAAACCCAAACAATTTGAGGATTGTGGAATTAAAAGGAAAAATTTCCCCAAATTGAAATTAATAGGTGTAAGTAATAATAGATCCTAATTAGCTTTTAAAAGGCAATATAATTACATGTTCCTAAGGGGGTTTATTGGAAAAAATTTTTTGGAAAAAATTCCCTACCAAAATTTTATTTTGAATTTAAAGCAGCATTATTAAGGGAAAAATTGTTTAAATTTAAAAGGAAATTATTTTTTGAAATTTCGAGAGAAAGAATGTTACTTTTGCAATTGTTACTCTCTTTTATGAAAATTTTGGATGGTCAAAACAACCAACTAAATCTTAAGAGAAATCATTACAATAAGTGTTTTGATTAATTTCCAAAGTAACTGGATTGAATTATATCATTTTAAAACAATATGGTCAATATTTTCCAAATCTCCCTTAATTAATTCCCTATTGTGTAAAGTTTATTCTTTCGACTGCGAGCAGAAATTTTTGAACCATTGAAAAATTTATGGGCCAAAGACACTACCACAAAATCGAAATTTACCAAGGATCATTCCATTTGCTCAAATGTTTACAACCAAAATCATACCAATAGTTTCTTTTTCCCAGGTTTAATTGTTAAACCGTTTAATTTAAATTTTAATCGAGTAAAATTCGGGCCCCCAAATGATTCCAGTCCATTTAAAAACCCAAAAGCCATGGAATTCCCGGAAATGTGTAGAAATTAGATGAAATTTTTAAAATCTTGACTAAATCATAATTTTTGATTGAAACGCGTGCAAATAGGCTATAGTCGATGATTAAATTTCAACCTTTTTGAAAGGGTTTACAATGGGCCATCGGAGAAATTAGTTTAAAATGTTCCAAATTAAAGAGCTTAAAAGCTGACAGTTTTAAAAAGGTTAATTATTTAGCAGTGAATGTTTAGTAACTTAATTTCTAGCTGATCCGCGCGATAATATTGTTTTTAATTCAAAGTAGATAATTAACACAAGTTTCAAGTGAAATTTGGTAAAGGTTGGATAAATGGCAACGTAATTTCTTTTACCGTATTGCTTTTACCTTTTTTAATGACTGTAATTAGTGCAAATAACATTAAAAACTTTGTTTTCTTATTTGCTATACGCTTGTATATAATTGTTTGATGATTAAATAATTAGAAAAAGCCTTGGATGTAACCTGTGGTCTGTTGTTTTTAAAGTGCACAGTTTCTTTTTGATATAGTTTATTTCCTTTTGTTTAAATCAGATCTTTTAACAAGAAATTTGTATTTATTAGTTTGATCGTTTTTAAATCTTATTGATTTATCGAAAGAAAACTTCAATTAATTTAAGGTAATTAAATTTTTAACCAGTTGCATTTAAGATTTTTCTAATTTGTTTAAATGTTTTAACATAAAATTGGATCCGATACCAATGATAAATATTCAATTTTAATTGAATTTTTTAAGTTGTTCGATTTGTGGCTGCGTGTAAATTTTATGGTTAGTTACAATCTCAAAAGTTGGGGGGCAAATTGGAAAAATTTCAAAATGCCATCCATTTTGTAATTAAATTGCAAATTAATTTCATATGATTCATAATTGTATTTTTAAAGAGTTAACTTCTAAAAATTTACGATTCTATAAATTTGAAAAATTTCGTGTTAAGTCATTTTTACGAGAGAAACATTACCACAAGGTTAGAACAAAAATTCGAACAATCAAATGTTAAAAATCCTTTCCAACCATATCAAAATTTGCAACGAAATATTACAAATTTTTAAAATAAAATTTTTAACTAAATAGTTGGTTTTATGTGTCAAAAAAGCAAAATCGTACAACTCTTCAAAATTACTTAATGCATTAAAGTTACAAATTAATAAAATTTTACATGGGTTTAAAATTGGGATTTAAAAAAAGAAAAAGAAAGAGAACAAAGATTTTTTGGCTATTTTAGTTTGTAAAAACGATTAAATTGCAAGATGAAAAGGTAAAAACCCCACTTTTCAGTCATTGTTTTAATTTTTTCTTCCCCTTTAATATTTTTAAATTATAATGAAAGTCCCGGATAATGGACCTTACTTTTTTTAACCTTAATTTTAAATGTCACCTCATATATTTTGTCCTAATCACACTTTAAATCATGTATTTGTTAAATTTAATTTTAGTGGTCAATATCAAATAACTTTGCAAATTCTAGCTAATTATTTTTACATCTTACAGGTACTTTAAATAATTGGGAACATTAACAAATATATGTTTAAATAAATCTTTGACCCTCTAAGTACAACATACATTTTTAAAATTGAAGGACGAGGACAAAGTTTGATAGAATAATTCAAGTTACACCGACGAGAAACTTATACTTAATTAAATGATAAACGTTACTATATCTACAGGTTTAAAATAATAATGACCCGACCTTTTAAATTCAAAAAATAAATTTTTGAAAATTCATTTTGCAGCTAACTTTCAGAAGCTGAGTGATAAAATTTTGTCTCTTTGGAATTTGGCGCAATAAATTTTTAGAGGTAAAATCAGGGATGTAACCCATAGTCACCAATCGAATCTTTGAAGTTGAAAAAACATAAGTATAATTAATGACAGCTATTCAAATGAAATCAAATTACGGAAATTAAAATTGATTAATAAAAGTAGAAATGAATTAACTTCGTATGTCAACAAAAAATTTTGAAAATTTCTGAATTCCATAAATGAACACAAATCACTTAACATTAAACCAAATTATCGAAATTTACCAGTAATCAAAAAAAGCAAAAACTTTTTAAAGACAGGCAAGTTAAAAAAGCTATCTTTTTTAAATCTGCAAACACTATTAAAATATAAATAAATAAAACAAAATTTTTTATTAAAAATATACTTTCACCAATTATTTAAATAGTAAATGATTCCAAAATGAGAATTAAAAAACTTAAAATAAATTTCAAAGTATTAGTTAATGGAATTTTGCACATATAAAATCCGAAATTTAAAAATTTTGAAAAATTCAAAGAAGCTTTTTATCATTTGTTATGGAAACTTATCTGACTTGGTTACAAGAAAAATATAAACCTGTAAAATGAAATTAAAAATTAGTCTAAATTTTTATATACCTATTTTGAAACTAGAATGGTCCATTATTAATGCACATTGAATTTGAACCGTAAACTTGTTCCCTAAATTTTTTAAAAGGGGATAAAATAATGCACTCTAGTGGTTTTTGATCTGAATTTAACCTTTTCTTTTACCTAATTATATTAAAACAAAAATTTCCCATTTATGGTTTTAAAAAATAATCTTTTGTCTTGTTTTCAATCTGTTAGAAAAGGGCTTTTTATAATTACAAAAAAAACTTGACATTTTGAATTTTTAAGCACATGGGAAAATTGAATGTGTACCATAAAATTAAAGTTTATGCAAAGGAACATAAAAATCTAGGATTGAACAAAAAAATTTTATTGTTGTTCCGATTTTGGAGCTATTTGGGCTAATAGAATTACCATTGCAGCCCATTATTTTTGGATTAGAATTTTTCTCAAATTAAGTTTTAAACGAGAACATTTTTTGGAATCGACGTTTACTTTGAATTACACTATATTCGAAATCAAAAATAATAAAATTATTTTTGCCTAATTTCAAGTTACAGAATATTTTGCCAAACTTATATTGTTGTCCAATGTTTAAATTTGCTCTTACATTTTTGAAGAAACAATTATTTTGATCAAATTAATTTTTAATTTAAATTCAGGTTCACAAGGTTTTTTGAAAATTGTATTATTTTTAAATTATTAAAAAATTCTATGTTTGCAGGTCGATCTCAAATACTTAATTTTGGTTATGATGTAGATAGAAAAAATAATTTTTTCTGATTGGTAATAATCAACTCCATTTAAAAAGACAGTCTAGTCTAAAATAAATTCCAATTAATACAGTACGATTTGAGTTAGATAGACGGAATTGGAAATTAATGTTGGACATCATCAATTTTTTCTATCATATTGAGAAGTAAACAGCCTTTAAAATTTTATAGGCCCCTCTAAAAACGATATTGACTTAATTGAATTGAATCTTTGTGTTAACTTAAATCTCGTTTGGTTCCAATCAAAAAAACAAAATTTAAGCGTGAAAGTTTTAAAGTATTTTATCGAGGAAAACTTATTCTTTGATATTCAATCAATTTTTAAGTTTTCATTCACAGTCTTTGAAGATTCCCCAAAATTATTTATTAAATTTTAATTCTTTTAATTTTAAACGGCACAATTAGTTTCATATAATTTAAAATTTTAAATAAATGTCAATTTTAATCAATCCTGCGATTTAAAATATCTCTTAAACGATATTCCTAATTCCAACACGTTGTTTAAACCAATTTTAATTAATAAATACTCCGGATATTAAAATTACTTGACTATAATGATTAAAATTTATATATAATAAGTTGAAATAAATTATTTGTCAATAAGATTGTTCGTTATCCAAAAAATTAATATATAAAATAAATGATCAAAATTTTTAATATAAATTTATGAATCAATTGTAAACAGATTAATGTTTCATTTTGGAACTCATAAATCTTCATGTTGATAAAATGACAAAAAATTGATTGGAAATTTGATTCATTGTTTCTAATTTAAGTTCCAAGTCATTGTTTTAGAATAAATAAAGAGGCAATCTTATCTTTAGAACATTCTTAGGAGGAAGTTCAAGATTAGAACTTTTAAAAACTGTGTCCCTTTAATCGTTTAAATTGTTATTTTAGAAACCCCAACAACTTTAAAATATATTTAATTTGCAAATTTTTTAAATTTGAAATAAAATTTAAGGTTAAGATCTTGGAAGTTAAAGGGATCAATGGTCTAAACTTATTATTCCAAATGAAAGGTTTTTATGGAACAACTCCAATAGCATTCGTGGGTTAAACGTGACTTAATTTCCTTGACTTGTTACTTTCACTAAAACCCTTTTTCTAATGTACGATTTAATAATGCCAAAATAATGTATTTCTGGGAAAGATGCAGACTCAATATTTTATTAACAGAATATGATAAATTATATTTTGAATAATAAGTCTCATTTACTAAAGTTATTAAGAATTGTCAACAAAATTCATTTAATATTAAGATTATGTTTAAAAAATGCCAGACATAATAAAAATTTTTAAACGAATAAAAAATGTTTTTCTTGGATCATGTTTATAAAAATTAAAATAATCCCCAAAGGGCCTTATACTTTTTTGTTTTGATAAAAGATAAGAAAAAATTTAAATTAAGAAAGGGGGTTTACATAACTATATTTAAAAATTTAAATGGAATTCTTGAAAATAATGGTTATTCACAATTTTGGTTTTTATAAATATACAAACATAAAATCGGAAAAAGAAATTGGACCATTGTAGAGCTTACTAGCTCAAAGTAATTCAATTCTTTTAATTGCAAATGATATTCAAGAATTTTTAAGGGCCTCAATAAATTTTCTTAAAATGTCTTCAATTAATTAAACTGGAATATAAGGTTATTTATTATTTTTTAAAAAAGTAGAAATAAAAACTAAAAAATTAAGGGGAAACATCTTGTAATTTCAATGAAAGAATTTTTTAAATTTAATCATTTTTTAAAGATTTTAAATAATTTTTAAAAGTAACCATTTTTTTTTTAAAAATTTCAAAATTTTTACGATTTTTTGTCAAACACATTTTTTTAAAATTTAAAAATGTTAGATAAATGCTAATATTAATATTTACCACAAAAAGAAAAATTGTTAATTAACCCTCAATTAAAGAATGACTGAATTTAAATTCACGAACTGATGACAAACACAAATAATTATCAACACATAAATTTTAATAATTTTTTTGGAAATAAATTTTACAATTTTTCATTATTGTGAATTTCATTTAACCAAATTAAATCTTGTAATTTGACAAATATATAATTTCGTAAATAAAACAATCATTACGATTTTTAAATTTTAATATAAGTTTTAAGTTATTTTTTTGAAACTCCAGATAAGTTTTAACTTTAATTATTTCTGAAAAAATTCTTATTGGGTTTTCTCTTAATTATTCAAATTACTATGATAATTTAAGTTTCAAACAAAGTGGTCAAAATTATGTTTACTTTTAAAACGTTATAAGGATTTTTGTTAAGTCTCTAAAAATTTTGATTAGTTTTCTGTTTTTAGGAATAAAATAATTTTTATGTCGATTAAATTATTAAATATTCTATGGTTTAATTAAGAAACGCATTATTTCAAACTTTAAAAATAAAAAGGAAGGCTTTGGGATTTAAATTCCTTTCGCGAAAATTTTATTTTCATTAATTTTTTAAAAACATAATTTGATTGGTACACTTTGATTTTATTTTTAAGCCTAAAAGTTAAAAAACCTTTTAAAGTATGTTTTTAAATTTTTTTGCATATAATTGTTTAATATTAAATTATATCAAAAAAAATTGTTTTATAAATTTATAATTGTTTAAAATTAAATTTGTTAAAACATCAAAGGTTTGGATAATTATTAAAACTTTTCTTTTCTTTTAACAATTCAGTATAAAATTTCCAAATTTTTAGATTTATTTCAATAGAATTTATTAAATTTCAAATACTGTAAAATTTTAACGATTTTAATACGGAAAGAATAAATAATTTAAGGTTATTTTGGTTTGCCGTATTATGTTCGAGGGTTCTTTTTCGAGATTAAACCTAAAATTCAAGCTTCTTAAAATTGTTATTTTGAATTTCTATGACTTTAATAAAAATTAAAAATGTTTTCAATTTTTAAACACTTAAAATTAAATAAAATAAAATTTTAAGCTTTGGTAAATTTTTAGAAAATTTAATTAAAAATTTTTTTGAAAAAGTTTATTAATTTCCAATTTAAAATAAAAGGAAAAAAATTTTGAAATGCAATAAATAATGAGGAATCAACGATTTTTATTAATAACTAAAAAATGTACAACAGCATTATTAAAAAAAGGAAGATTTAACACCAAAAGAAGAAAAAATTATTAATTAAAAAAGAAATTAATAAAAAAAAACTTGTATTGAGAAGAAAAATGAATTGATAGTGAAAAAAAAGAAATAAAATAAACTTTTGACAAAATTTTAATCGATTTTTTTTTCAGTTAATAATTGTAGCTTGAATAATTTCTAAGGCGAAAAAGCAGTTTTCCAACATTTTTGGAATTAACAGCACAAAAATTCAAGTATAAACCAACGTTTAAAATGTGCATTTTCATAAAAAAGATATTATCAAAAAAGTTTAAGTTTTGCAAACATCGATTAGTTTAAACTTAAAAGGGGAAGGTGGATTAATTTTGACAAATATAAAAACGTTCGATTTTTGGTTCGAATTTTGGAAAGGTTGGGTTTGAATTTCTTTGATAAATATTTTTCTTAAAGGATTGTTTTGGAAATATGGGTTTTCTAAAGGTGATAAATACAAAGTTAAAACAAAAATCTTGCAATATAGCGCAACCAATAATAATAAATATTAGTGAAAATTTAGTATTTTCCTTGATTTTTTAAATTTCATAATTAACAGAGTCAAAAGAATTAATAAAACAAAATAGGTAATTTTTTTTAATAATTGGAATGAATTAAAAGAATATTGAAAGTCACAAGCGAAATCTTTTTGATTTATTGTAAACAAAACATACCCTTAAACATAAATTATATTTTTAAAATTTCAAAAATTTAAAACCAAATAAAAGAATATTTTACTGCAAGTTAAATAAATTAAAAATTTAAACCTAAGAACCTATGAAAAAAATTTAATCGAATAGGGATAGCCTAAGTAAAAAAACCACTTGTAATTTTATTACAATTTAATTGAAATTCAAATGAAAAAATTTACTAAAGGGGTTATATGGTTTAAGAATAAAGAGTTTTTTAAATTTCTTTGACAGAAGAATTGCGGAGATTTTAACAGTTTAAAACTCCTTTAATTAAGTTAAGGACACTTCTTTTTGAATGTGCAAAATTTTTGATATTTAATAAGGGTTTAAGATATTTAAGAAAAATTGATTAAAAAAATTGTTGATTAAATTATTATTTTATGCTTTCATTTAACCAAAACCCTTTTTAAAATTATTTTAAAAAATTTTATTTAA
>JAKCWB010000029.1:0-78658 GCA_022388445.1 Zophobas atratus | reverse complement strand
AAAAATACATTTTCTGGCTAAAATTTGATGGTTTCGTTGCACTTTCCGAGCCCGAAAGGGTATCTGAGTGGCTTAAAAGTAAAAAAAAACCACTTCAAAAGTGACGTTTCTAAAAAATTTTTAAACAGTTTTCTTGTATCTACGAACGCCAGAATGCAAAAAAATTGGGCCCTAAACGTCCCCTTTTCCTATTCGAGTCGATTCTGCTTTTTTTAAAAGTGTGTTTGGTGGCTCAGAACCATCAAAAAACGTTGAACTATAGTTAAAATTAAATTTAAAAATCGACAAAAATACGTTTCTAGCAAAAATTTTGATGGTTTCTTTGGCACTTTCCGAGCCCTTTGGGTTTTTTAATGGTTTAAAAAAACAAGAAAAACTTAAAAAGGGGGCTTTCAAAAAAAATTTAACTTTTTCCCCTTGTTCTACAAACCCCGGGGAAAGGGGAAAAAAATTTGACCAAAAGGGCCTCCTTTTCCTTTTCGGGGGTCGATTCAAAAATGTTTTAAAGTGTGTTTGGTGGCCAGAACCAAAAAAAAACTTTAAAAAATATTTAAAAATTAAAAAAAAGGGGGAAAAAAAAAACAGTTTCTACAAAAATTTTGAGGGTTTTTTTTGCATTTTTCCGACCCTTGGGAAAAATCGAGGGGTTAAAAGAAAAAAAAACACTTAAAAAGGGACTTTTAAAAAGGGGGAATTTTTAAAAACATTTTCCCTTGTATTTTTACAAAACCCCAAAAGAAAAAAAATTACCAAAGGGCTCCTTTTTTTTTTCTAGCTTTCGTTTTTTTAAAAGTTTTTTTTGGTGGTAAAAAACCATAAAAAAAAGTTGAAATTTTTTTCAAATTCAAAAAAAAAATCGACAAAAATTTTTACATTTCTAGTTTAAAATTTGATGGTTTCATTGCATTCCGAGCCCTTTGGGGTACTGAGGGGTTTAAAAAAGTACAAGAAAACACTTAAAAAGGGGTGAATTTTCAAAGAAATTTTAACATTTTTCCCTTGTATCTACGAACGCCAAAATGCAAAAAATTTGGGGCAAAGGGTCTCCTTTTCCTATTTGATTTCGATTTCTGCATGTTTTAAAGTGTTTTTGGGGTGGTTTCAGAACCATCAAAAAAACGTTGAAATATGTTAAAATTTTAAAAATAAAAAATCGACAAAATAAAAGTTTTGGGCAAAAATTTGAGGGTTTCGTTGCATTTTCCGACCCCGTGGGTTTATCTGATGGCTTAAAATTTCCCAAGGGGAAAACACTTTCAAAAGTAAACGTTTTTTTTGAAATTTTTTTAAACCGTTTTCTTGTATCTACAACGGGGCCAAAGAATGAAAAAAAATTGGGACCAAAAACGTCTCCTTTTCCTATTCTGATCGATAGTAGTTATAAGCGGGGCTGACGTCAGGGGTCTCGTGACGCGTGAACCCCAAGCTGCACTGCTGGTTGCGCACACCCATTTTTCGAATTTGGGGTTGGGGTTTAAATTGAGGGTAGTTGTCTTTTTGGGAAAGGGGGGTTTTTTAAAAATTTTATTTGAAAATTGCTGGCTTTGACAGCAGATGGCGTTTTAAAGGGTTTTTAAAAATTTTTGGGTTTTAGAATTTATTTTGTAAATGCGTGTTTTGGGAAAAGCAGATGGCGTTTTAAGGAATTTTAAATTTTTGGGAAATTGGGTTTAGGTATTACAATAAAAATTTTTGAAAAAATAGATAAACACATTCCGGGGTGCAGGATTTGAACCTGCGTTCCTTTCCGAACCGGGACTTAAGTCTGGGCCTTAGACCACTGGGCCCAAACCTGGCTTGTAGTCAAAAGGGAAATAAAAAAATTTGGTAAAAAAAAATGTTTAAAAAGTTTTTTTTTTTTTATTTTTTCTTTTATTGATTGATTGATTGATTGTTTGTTTGATTTTTTATTTATTTTTATTTATTTTTTTTTATTTTTTTTTTACATAATATGTCTTAGTTTTTAAAGCAAAGTTATCACATAAATAAAAATTTATCGAAAAAAAAACCAAAAAATTCCAAAAATTTTTTAAAAATAAAAATGTTAAAAGGATCGTGTCGATAACACTTTTTTTTTTTCAATTTTTTCATTGTTAATTTTTTTGGGGTTTAAAATTTTTTTTAGTTTCACTTTCACAAATCTCCCTTTGGGTTAAAAATTTTCCCCAAGATTTTTGTAATTCAAAATCGATGTAGAGATATTAAAATTAAACAGAAAGACTTTTTATAGAAAGGACCCTTCAATAACTTCTTTTGCTTCCACGAAATTTGGTGTGTTGACATTTTTAAATCACATACTGAATCGTATTTTAAAAAATAATTTTTTTTGAAAACCCTTACAAGAAAAAGTTTTTTAAATGTTTTTTTAGCACACATGGAGGGTTTTCCCAAATAAATTCTCTTGTAGTTTTCGGCTTTGGAAAGTACTCTATGTTGGCATCGTGAATGATAAATTACATAGGTTTTTGTTTTTTCGGGAAAATCGTTGTCCAAATTCGAAGTAAAGTGATACGTCTACATTTGGCATAACGAATGGGTTGGGGATGTTTCAAAACAATCTAAAACGAATATCGAGGTTTTTTTAAAAATTAATAAATTTTTTTAATATGGGTTTTTTTCCCTCTACCCTATCTTTAAAAAATTTTTTATAAAAGTTCCCGTATGCTTGATACGCTTCTCTTTTAACGATTTTTTTTTTAAAATCAAATTTTTCCAAATATTCGTATGGATATACATTTGTTTTTAAGTGTAGAGTTGTTTGATGTTGATGTTGTAAAATTTTAAGTTGCATCCGCCAGGGATTATTCTTCCTATTATTTTAAAAAAATACAATACAATAAAAGGTGTTGACACTTTGCAGGGTTTTAAACTTTCCCCTTCTTTTTTTGATCTAGGAAAAAAGGGCGGGGCATAAATTTTCCCCATTTTCTAAATTTTTTTTCAAAAATAGCCTTATTTTTTTGATTTTATTAAAACACCCTGTATTTTCATTTCTTCTTTTGGGAAAACATTTTTTTGCTATCGTGCAATTTTTTTTTATATTAATTCTTGCTCCCCTAGTCCCCGGGTTTTTTCGAAAGCTTTTTTCTAAGATTTACTGCGTACCAATTTTAAATTTTATTTTTCCCATAATTTTACGCGATTTAATCGAAAGGTAATTTAACAAAGTGAAAAAGGGTATTCTCGTGAAAACTTTTTATTTTACAACTTTAAAATTTGTTTTAATTCCGTGGTCATCCACACCCCCAACCAGCCCCAAAACCCAACTCATTTAAATTCTTTCCCCAAAACCAAGAATTTTTTTAAAACGGTTGAAAATTAACCCGCACTCGTATTTCTTAAATTTTTCTTTATTTTTTTAATTTCATAAGTAATGCTTTCAAATAAAAACGCCCCAGGGGTTATTTGTCAAAAAAAATATTTCCTTTTAAAGGGGGTTTGTTATTGGGCCCAAAAAGTTCGTCTTGGTAAAATTTCTCCATCAATTTTAAAATTTAAGAAAACCCGAAAACGGAAATCAAAAGTTTCTTCCCTTTTTTTTAATAATTAATCTATTTCGCCCATTTACTTCCCTTTTTAACGTCCCTTGGGTTTTTTGGGTAGGTTTTTCTTCTCTAATTTTCCCTGGGGAACCCCACTCGGGTTTTTTCGAATATTTGAATTTTTTCTGCCATGGTTCCCCAAAGATTTTGGAATGTTTAAAATTCAAACGAAAATGACTGCTGTGATGAAAATTTGGGGTTCTTCTTTCCTGCCGGTTTTTGCCGTGGTGACTTTGCGTTTACTGAAGTGTAACGCGAAAATCCTTTTTTTTTAAGAAACTTTGTATATCAATCCCATGTTTAAATTTTTTTAAAAATTTTAGCGAAAGTCTAACTAAAATTTTCTTGACCTTTAAAAAATCAAAAAAGGTTTTTGTCTTGGTTACTATGTCGAGAGTTATTTTAACTAATGAAAGATTTATTAATGAGCGGCAAATATATTTGATTTTTTTGGTTCAAAAAAAATTTGCTCCCCTGGATTACGTTATAGGGGTTTTTCGTAGATGGTATGTGCTTTTACTTTGAAAAAGGGTTTTCCAGTGACTATTTTACTTTTCAAACTCGAATCGTGTTTCCACTTTTTAATTTTTACGGTAAATCGTTTTCCCTGCAGAGTGTTTGCGGGAAAGCTCCTTTTGAAAACCCGAGTTTTTTCCTATACTATCCCTGGGGGAAAAATTTGGACTCGATTATACTCTTGATTCGCATTTTAAAGTTTTAAAGGTTAGGTTTAAGAGAAAAATTTTTGATCGTTTTTTTGTCGCTAGTACTTTTCGGGGACAGAAAAATTTCCCGGAATTACTGTTCAAATTGACTTTTTTCGTTTCCCCCCCCTTTGGGAAAAAAGTGTTCACTTTTTCCTTACAAAACGCCTTTTTTAAAAAAATAGAACTTGTTTTTTCCCCCTTTCCTTTCGATAGGGGGAAATATTTTTTGTGGTAGAAATCCTAAAGACTAATGAGTATTCTTAGTCGGGATCAAGTTCAATCACAGGTTTATAATAGCGTTTTAGTCTCCCTTGGTTTAACCGCAATGAAAAGTGTATGCTTAGGAACACTAAAGGCAAAAAAATTAAGCGACAGTTTCCCTTTAAAAGTAATTTTTTTTCTACTCGCAAAAAAATTGAAAAACACAAATGCCCCACAATTATTTTTTAAATTTTTTTGATATTGTTTTTGATTAAATTTATATCTTAAAATTTTTTAAAAATTTTTGCATTAGCCCCGGAGGGGTTTCTTTTTAAACCTAACTGTCAAAAAAAAAAAAATTTTTTTCCCAAAATTTTTTATAAGTACCCAAGGTTGGGCCGGACCAAACAAAGAATCTTTTTAAATTTATAGCTTTTTTAAAATTTTTTCTAGGCCCGGCTGAGGGAAAAGATTTCTCATAAATATACCTCAAAAAATTAAAAAATTTTTGTTATTTTTCGCATATTTTCTCAAAATCCTTCCGAAAAGGGGCCCTTTTGGGGTACCCTTTCCCAATATTTTTTTTGATGTTTTTTGTAGGAATAAACCGTAACCGTCTTTCGTTTTCTTTAAAAATAACCCGTTTCCCTTGTTTTCCAATTGCTAATTCTTCCATTGTTTTATTGGGGGAACTTTGTTTTTCCCGTCCTTTTTTTTTTTTTGCTTGTTTTCCCATCTTTCCCCAACCGTTTTGGCTTTTCCCAGCTGCGCCTGGGACAGTGTTTCCCAAGAGCCGATAACCCTTTCCAAAATTATCAGGGGTAAAATGGAAAAAATTCCCCCCTTTTTTAATTGGTAGAACACGAGGTATTTTTAATTTGCCTTCGCCTCCGGCTTTTCTGATAGCTAACTGAGCAGTTTTAAATTGCACTTTGTATAGTTTTAAATTTTCCTTTCCCAGTTTTTTTTTGGTATTAAAGGTCTCAAAACAGGTTGATGAAAAGTGAGTTTGATTTTTTTCTTTTTAATCCCTGAACCCCAATAGCAGTCCTCCCGGGGTTTTTTTTTTCATTGAAATTATAAATTGTGAGTTTTTGAAATAAAAAACATTTAAATTGGGTTATCTCTTGTAATAAATACGTTTAAAGGCTTTGTTACTTTTGACTAAACACGAAGGAAAATTATAATAAATTGTCTACAGTACTAATGTAAATTTATCGAGTTCGAATTAAAAAAATTCTTATTTGGGTTTTGCTGGGGAACCTTTTCCCTTACAAAGACAACATAAAAACAAAATTTAAAATTGCCCCAAAGTATTTCAAAATATATTTTATATTTTTTTTTAATTTGTTCATTAATTGCAATGCGCACGAAAGGCAAGGTACGTCTTTAGCGTTAAAAAATCTAAAATAAAGGGACAACGACGAAACACAAGAGGAAAACTACCCTTAGACTGGGCGAAAACAGGGTATTTGTTTCCTGAATCTTTTTAATCTATTTTGTGGCCCATCTGGAAGTGGTAAAAAAAAAAATATATTACTATCATTATTGTTTGATCCAAACGGAAAAATTTTCAAATAAATATATTTACTGCAAGCCCACTCTATAAACCCAAAAAAAAAATTTAAACTACAACAAGTTTTCCCAAAGAGTGAAAGGAATTTTGGATTTTCCCCAAATATGAAGATAATGAAAAAATTTTTTTTAACCCCCAAAAAAAGCAAAATCAAATTCATTTAGGTTTATTGACGTTTTTAAGTTGTGATAAGAGGAAAATTTTTAGAAGAATTTTTCGGGGGAAATACAAAAACTCGTTTTTTTTATTTAGGGTCAAAATTACACGGAATCCCAAAAACATTTGAAAAGGGAAAAATAAAAAAAAATTTTTTATTGGTGTTTTTTAAAACAAAAACCAAAAGAAATTTGAAAAAAACATTAAATGAAATCCGTGGGTACCGTATGTTTTTGGTCATTTTTAAAAAAAATATGAAACAATTTGTGGAGGGTTAAATAGGGTTTTTCCTTTTTAAATCGATAAAGAACTGAGCTAAACAAAGGCGTTTATCGTAAAATTTGATCTTTAACATTACCCAAAACAGGTGTGATAAAAAAAAAGGTCCCCAAAATTTTTTGGAAAAATAGGTCTTTTTTTTTCCAAAACAGTCAGTTAAAAGAAAAAAAAAAAAAAAAAAAAAAACGGGTTTGGATATGTATGTACTTTATTAAGTACAACAGATATTTCTGTACTTCTGTAAAGCTTTTAAGATATAAAAAGCATGAAAAATTGAACTGCCGAAAGTTTTATGGGAAGTTCAATAGGATAAAACCTATTCCCAATGAAAAAGTGTTGAAACAAAAAACGTGGATTATTAAATTTTCGGTTTGCATTAAAAAAAAAGTAAAAGGCTTTAACGTGGGGCATAAAAGAAAAATTTGGCTGCTTTAAAATAAATTTTTTACACCATTTCTTAACCTTTTTAACAAAACTCCTAAAAAATTTGCGATAAATTACCCAAAAAGGAACCACAACAACGAAAAAATTTTCTGCGAAGAAAAAAAAAACCACAATGGGCAACCAACTGCACCAACGATTTAAAAGATAAAAACTTATGGTCGCGAAAAAAATTTGACGAGAAGGGGAATTTTTCTTTTTAAACCACCCGACCTACAAAGCAGTCGATAGAACCCAAGCACTAACAGAAGAAAAAAAGATGATGTGATGATAAAAGATGAAATGATGAGATGCCCATGTGATGAGGGTTTGATGAAAAAGGGCAGGAGGGGCGCCCAGAACGACGACGGGGAAAAATTTCCATGACAAAAAATTTTAGAGGAAAGAGACGACGAAGTGTTTGTTTACAAACCAGAAGCGAGGGAGAGGAATTGAATATGAAACCAAAACCCAAAATTAAATCTCTCAGATTTTAAAAAAAACCCGGGAAAGTCTTTAAAGGGATTTTCTCAATCATTTTCCCAAATGTAGAAAAACCCAAATTTTATTATTAAAGTTTTAAAATAAAGGGAAAAGAAAAATTTTAAAGGGGGCCCTAGATTTGATTGCAAACAAATTTAAGTTTCACTTGGGGAAAATTTGAAAATTACAAATTAAAAAAAAAAGGGAAAAATTTAAATTTAAAATTAATCAACTATTTCCCGCCACCCAGGGGTTTATACACTACTTTTTGTAAAAACCCCTGACAATTTAGACTACTGTTTTTTAATGATAAAGATCGTAAAAATCTATAACAAATTTTTGGAAAATTTTTTAAAATGCCCCTAAGGGGGGGGTTTTCCCATCCTTTTACAACAGTTTTTGGGGGCAAAGGTGAAAAATATCTTCAAATATATTCAAAACCCCTGTTTTCAAAAAAAGCGAAAAAAAAAGTCAAAAAAACAAGTCCCCAGTTTTGAATACTTTGTTTGAAAAAAAAAAGGGTCTAAAACCTTTTTACTAATAAGAATCCCTCTCCCAGTTTTTTTACCAATTTATCTTTGAGTTAAAAAACCCTCTTCCCAAAAGTCATGATTAAACCCTACCAGAACCCCACTAATTTCGTCAACAAAGAACTTATAGTGGGGCCTAATACTTTAACTCCCGACTCTCTCTTTTCCCGCAAAAAAAAACTGGTCGAGGTTTTTATAATGATTAAATTTTTTGACAGAATACGTTTTTTATAAAAATTTTTGTTTAAATTAAATTGAAGATTAAATTTATTTCTTTCTTCCCTAAAAGCTGGGAAAACCCCACAAATAAATGAAATTTGTTCAAAAGAAGGGGGAACTACGTTTAAGCTGGTGTTTTCTATTAAAAAATTATTTACTGCCGTATTTATTGCAAAAAGATTTTACTTTCAAAATGCCCAAAAGAAAGTGTTCGGACGTGCTCGGTTTGGGAAATAATCTTTCCTCGTCCCCCCAACCCCTGCATTTAAATCAATGTTGTTGAAACAGAACACTTAAATTTTTTCCAAAGAGGGGGGTTTAGGGTTTTGGGGAATCAAAGAATTTGCAATGATCAAATTTCGTTGAAAAAAAAGATGTATTTCACCAAATACAAAGCGGATGTGGTTGTTGAAAGTTAAAAAAAAAATCTGTAACCTCATTGATGCCCCCGAAAATGTTAAACAAGAACATTGCGGATGCAGATAGATTTTGGGAAAAATAAGTTTTTAAATTTTGAAAAATTTTAATGTAGAAAACCAAATGGCTTTAAAACAGAACAAATTTTAAACTTGCAAATACCCTAAGTACTGTGAGTAATTTTTTAAAAATTTTTTATGTAAGATTTTCCAAAAAAAAAGTGAAACTGTTGATAGCGAATTTTGGATAACGAAAAAAATAACTTGGGAAAAAAACTTTAATGGGGAATTTACTGACTAAAACCGGGAAAAATGAAAAGCAAAATGAACGGAAAAAAAATAAAAAGAATCAAAAATACCCTTTACAAATGGGAAAAAGTTTTTAAGTTTAAACGGGAAGGATGGTTTTATTTATTTAAAAGAGCGAATTTCAAAAATGGAAAAGTTGATCCGGGCCCCCAAAAGATTGAAATTAACGAAGAAACTTTTTCTTTTAAAAAAACATGGGAAAAAAACCCCTATTAAAAATTAAAAAAAACGGGGGGCGGCCACCTCAACTCAAAATGTTTTTAAATTTCGGACACTGAAGGGGAAATTCCCTCAAAGAAATTTTTAAAAACCCGCACGAAAAAAATTTTTCCCGGGAAAACATAAAATAATCAAAGACTTTGATGATTTGGTGGCAGACGTTTTTTGGGGATTTGCGTTCCCACTCTCATGAAAATAATGGTTTAAAAAAAAATTTTTAGTTGTTATTGATTTTTCTCGAAAATTTTTTGGTAAAAGCTAAAAAAAAAAGGAAACCGAAGAAATTGGTTTAAGCTATGGGTTCATATTTAAAAAAAAATGGACGACCTCCGGAAAATTTTTAAAGCAACCCCAAAGGAAAAGGGAATTTTTTAATTTAAACGTTTCAACAATTAATCAAAAAAAACAGAATTAATCATTATAGTACTTTCAGCGTGAAAAAAGGGAGCTATTTCCCGAAAGAGTCCCTTCGAAAAATTTTTAAAAAAAAACTTTTTCCATTTTTAATTTGAACGCTTCGTATAGATGGTTAAATCCCTTTAAACGTGTCCATCGTTTTCAAATCCTCTGTTCATTTGGCGATCGGAAAGAAAACCCATTAAAATTTTAAATATCTTTTCAAAACAGATATAACAGTATTTTTTGAAGACTAAAAATTGCAGACCAAAAAAAAAAAATTTCAACCAGGTGAGTTTTTAAGAAATTTGTAAAAAAAAATTATTGTTTGAAAAGGTTTCACCCAGTTGGGCTACGGAAAAATTTAAAATTGTAAAAATTAACCGACTAATCCCGTTTTCCCTACTTACTAGAAGATTTGAGGGCAACCTAAAAGGTTTTTTTTATAATTTTGAAAATTTTAAAAAAACTTAAAAAAAATCCAAAGTATATTTAATTGAAAAATTGGATACGTCGAAAAAGGGCGAAAAATGTTTGTTCCCAAATGGGGTTTGGGGCTCCGGTTGACAAAAAATTTTGGGTAAATTTTTTCCGACTCATGTGGGTGAATATGATGAAGAGAACCCATACCCTGATTATCACAAAATTTTGAAGGGTTTCTAAAAGGGAAGTTATTAAAAGTCCCTGTTTTTGGGCATTAACTTTTTACACCTTAAAAAAAATACTGCTAGTAATATTTTTTTTTGGTGTTTTTCTTCGTTTTTGAAAAAATCTTGTGAATGTATCTATCTAATTAATTTTTTTAAAAGTTTTTGTTGTATAAATTTAAAATAATAAGGGCTGTAATAAAATTTTTTGGGAATTTCAACTAGTTTTTTGTTGTTTTTCTTTTGTATCAAAAAAAATTTCCCAAAAAAATTTTTTTTTCGTCCCTCAATTTGGGAGGGACATACTTAGAATGATTTTTCCCATCTTCCTTAGATGATAAAAAGCCCAAAGCCTCCTTTACATTTTATTATTTTTATAAATAAAATTTAAAAAAGGGTTAAAAACCTATAAATTTCAATTTTATGGTAAAAATTAATTTCAAAGAGTGCAACTTACTGAAAAAAAAGCTAACCTTTCCCGTGTAAAAATTTCCAAACCTTTAAATTTAAAACAAAAAAAAGGCTAACCAAGTTGGTGAATAATAAAAGTTTACGCAATATGCCCTGCTTAAAAAATGTATTTAAAATGAAAAAAAATCAATCACTTTAATTTTTTTAAAAAATTTTTGATGGGTTGAGTAATTCCAAAAAACATTGAAACAGCTTTGCACCGAAAAAAAAAATTTCCAACAAAGCATTTATTTTCTTTTTCGGTTTCCCCTTTTTTTTCCAAATGCAAAAAAAAACCCTTTGATAACTTATTTGTTGGGGTGAAACAAATCTTAAAATTTCGATTTAAAAGTTGCCCGCGCCCAAAAAAAATGATTCATTTAATTATTTTTTTTGGGGGTTTTTTTTTTTGGGTTTTTTTTAAAATAAAATTATTAAGCAATTTGTGAAAACCTCTGTTTTCACAGTTTGTACAAGCGCAAAATTATTTTCGTTACAGAATACTCAAAAAAGAAGTGCATACCTGGATTTGATTGATCCGTTAAAATTCCCAAAAGTTTTAAATTTCCGTTTTTTAAATTTCCCAAACCTGAAGAACAAGTAAAATTTTACCTTAACTTGAAATTTTTTTCAATTTTTCTTTTTTTTTTCTTATTTTTTTTTTTAGAAAAAAAATTTTTTTCATCTTAAGAATTAGAAATTTAAAAACAGAATAAAAAGATAGGGGCCGCGAGTAAGTTTTTTAAATTATTCGGTTTCGATATCCCCAAAATAGAAGTGCGTACCCCGATTGGGGATTGAGGGTTAAAAAAAAAAATTTGTATCCCCCATAAAAATTTAATCCCGAAGGGAAAAAGTTGTTTTAATTAAAATTAATTTTTTTTGGGAAATTTTTGGGGTTGATTGGGCGATGACTGCGAGGATTCCCATTTTTTAAAAATTTTTTTTTTTTTTGAAATTTTTTGTATTAGACATCAGCATGGAAAAAAAAGGAGCAAACCCCACATTTCCAAAAACGATTGCGTATGGAAAAGGGTTTACCTATACAAAAGACGAAATGGAAATCGAAATTTTTTTATGTGCAGCAAAAAAACAAAAGTAGAATCAATTTTTTAAAATTTATTTCCCGAAGAACAAAGTAAGTTTTTTAAATTTTTTTTTAAATTTTTTTAAAAATTTTTTAAACTTTTTCCCCTTTTTTTTAGAAAAAACTTTGTTACAAAAAAAAACATAAAAAAAATGGAAAATTTGCTACGCAAATTTTCAACTAGAATTCTAAAAACCCCCCTCCGAAGCGACCTCTACCCTTTAAAAAAACCCCAACCCAGATTCGAACGGTGGTGGTGCGCAACCGCATTTCAGCTGGCGTTCCCGCGCGCACGAGACCATACGTCAGCCCCCCTTATATACTACTGTCATTCTGCATTCTTTTTAAAGGGGGTTTTTTGGCTCAGAACCCTCAAAAAACGTTTTCTTTTATCTACAACGCCAAAAACCCCAAAAAAATTGGGGCCAAAAAGTCCCCCTTTTTTTTCTGAGCCCCATTCTGAAAAGCTTTAATTTGTTTTGGGGCTCAGAACCAAAAAAAAAACTTGAAATATAGTTCAAATTCAATAAAAATCGACAAAAATACAGTTTCTAGCTAAAATTTGATGGTTTCGTTGCACTTTCCGAGCCCGTAGGGTATCTGAGTGGCTTAAAAGTACAAGAAAACACTTCAAAAGTGACGTTTCTGAAGAATTTTAACAGTTTTCTTGTATCTACGAACGCCAGAATGCATAAAATTGACCTAAACGTCTCCTTTTCCTATTCTGAGTCGATTCTGCATGCTTTAAGTGTGTTGGTGGCTCAGAACCATCAAAAAACGTTGAAATATAGTTCAAATTCAATAAAAATCGACAAAAATACAGTTTCTAGCTAAAATTTGATGGTTTCGTTGCACTTTCCGAGCCCGTAGGGTATCTGAGTGGCTTAAAAGTACAAGAAAACACTTCAAAAGTGACGTTTTCTGAAGAATTTTAAAGTTTTCTTGTATCTACGAACGCCAGAATGCATAAAATTGACCTAAACGTCTCCTTTTCCTATTCTGATCGATTCTGCATGCTTTAAGTGTGTTTGGTGGCTCAGAACCATCAAAAAACGTTGAAATATAGTTCAAATTCAATAAAAATCGACCAAAATACAGTTTCTAGCTAAAATTTGATGGTTTCGTTGCACTTTCCGAGCCCGTAGGGTATCTGAGTGGCTTAAAAGTACAAGAAAACACTTCAAAAGTGACGTTTCTGAGAATTTTAACAGTTTTCTTGTATCTACGAACGCCAGAATGCATAAAATTGACCTAAACGTCTCCTTTTCCTATTCTGAGTCGATTCTGCATGCTTTAAGTGTGTTTGGTGGCTCAGAACCATCAAAAAACGTTGAAATATAGTTCAAATTCAATAAAAATCGACAAAAATACAGTTTCTAGCTAAAATTTGATGGTTTCGTTGCACTTTCCGAGCCCGTAGGGTATCTGATGGCTTAAAAGTACAAGAAAACACTTCAAAAGTGACGTTTCTGAAGAATTTTAACAGTTTTCTTGTATCTACGAACGCCAGAATGCATAAAATTGACCTAAACGTCTCCTTTTCCTATTCTGAGTCGATTCTGCATGCTTTAAGTGTTTTGGTGGCTCAGAACCATCAAAAAACGTTGAAATATAGTTCAAATTCAATAAAAATCGACAAAAATACAGTTTCTAGCTAAAATTTGATGGTTTCGTTGCACTTTCCGAGCCCGTAGGTATCTGATGGCTTAAAAGTACAAGAAAACACTTCAAAAGTGACGTTTCTGAAGAATTTTAAACAGTTTTCTTGTATCTACGAACGCCAGAATGCATAAAATTGACCTAAACGTCTCCTTTTCCTATTCTGATCGATTCTGCATGCTTTAAAGTGTGTTTGGTGGCTCAGAACCATCAAAAAACGTTGAAATATAGTTCAAATTCAATAAAAATCGACAAAAATACAGTTTCTAGCTAAAATTTGATGGTTTCGTTGCACTTTCCGAGCCCGTAGGGTATCTGATGGCTTAAAAGTACAAGAAAACACTTCAAAAGTGACGTTTCTGAAGAATTTTAACAGTTTTCTGTATCTACGAACGCCAGAATGCATAAAATTGACCTAAACGTCTCCTTTTCCTATTCTGAGTCGATTCTGCATGCTTTAAGTGTGTTTGGTGGCTCAGAACCATCAAAAAACGTTGAAATATAGTTCAAATTCAATAAAAATCGACAAAAATACAGTTTCTAGCTAAAATTTGATGGTTTCGTTGCACTTTCCGAGCCCGTAGGTATCTGATGGCTTAAAAGTACAAGAAAACACTTCAAAAGTGACGTTTCTGAAGAATTTTAACAGTTTTCTTGTATCTACGAACGCCAGAATTTTTTTTTTTTTTTTTTTTTTTTTTTTTTTTTTTTTGATGTTCGTTGCACTTTCCGAGCCGTAGGTATCTGAGTGGCTTAAAAGTACAAGAAACACTTCAAAAGTGACGTTTCTGAAGAATTTTAACAGTTTCTTGTATCTACGAACGCCAAATGCATAAAATTGACCTAACGTCTCCTTTTCCTATTCTGAGTCGATTCTGCATGCTTTAAGTGTGTTTGGTGGCTCAGAACCATCAAAAAACGTTGAAATATAGTTCAAATTCAATAAAAATCGACAAAAATACAGTTTCTAGCTAAATTTGATGGTTTCGTTGCACTTTCCGAGCCCGTGGGTATCTGATGGCTTAAAAGTACAAGAAAACACTTCAAAAGTGACGTTTCTGAAGAATTTTAACAGTTTCTTGTATCTACAACGCCAAATGCATAAAATTGACCTAAACGTCTCCTTTTCCTATTCTGAGTCGATCTGCATGCTTTAAGTGTGTTTGGTGGCTCAGAACCATCAAAAAACGTTGAAATATAGTTCAAATTCAATAAAAATCGACAAAAATACAGTTTTCTAGCTAAAATTTGATGGTTTCTTGCACTTTCCGAGCCCGTAGGGTATCTGAGTGGCTTAAAAGTACAAGAAAACACTTCAAAAGTGACGTTTCTGAAGAATTTTAACAGTTTTCTTGTATCTACGAACGCCAGAATGCATAAAATTGACCTAAACGTCTCCTTTTCCTATTCTGAGTCGATTCTGCATGCTTTAAGTGTGTTTGGTGGCTCAGAACCATCAAAAACGTTGAAATATAGTTCAAATTCAATAAAAATCGACAAAAATACAGTTTCTAGCTAAAATTTGATGGTTTCGTTGCACTTTCCGAGCCCGTAGGGTATCTGAGTGGCTTAAAAGTACAAGAAAACACTTCAAAGTGACGTTTCTGAAGAATTTTAACAGTTTTCTTGTATCTACGAACGCCAGAATGCATAAAATTGACCTAAACGTCTCCTTTTCCTATTCTGAGTCGATTCTGCATGCTTTAAGTGTGTTTGGTGGCTCAGAACCATCAAAAAACGTTGAAATATAGTTCAAATTCAATAAAAATCGACAAAAATACAGTTTCTAGCTAAAATTTGATGGTTTCGTTGCACTTTCCGAGCCCGTAGGTATCTGAGTGGCTTAAAAGTACAAGAAAACACTTCAAAAGTGACGTTTCTGAAAATTTTAACAGTTTTCTTGTATCTACGAACGCCAGAATGCATAAAATTGACCTAAACGTCTCCTTTTTCCTATTCTGAGTCGATTCTGCATGCTTTAAGTGTGTTTGGTGGCTCAGAACCATCAAAAAACGTTGAAATATAGTTCAAATTCAATAAAAATCGACAAAAATACAGTTTCTAGCTAAAATTTGATGGTTTCGTTGCACTTTCCGAGCCCGTAGGGTATCTGAGTGGCTTAAAAGTACAAGAAAACACTTCAAAAGTGACGTTTCTGAAGAATTTTAACAGTTTTCTTGTATCTACGAACGCCAGAATGCATAAAATTGACCTAAACGTCTCCTTTTCCTATTCTGAGTCGATTCTGCATGCTTTAAGTGTGTTTGGTGGCTCAGAACCATCAAAAAACGTTGAAATATAGTTCAAATTCAATAAAAATCGACAAAAATACAGTTTCTAGCTAAAATTGATGTTTCGTTGCACTTTCCGAGCCCGTAGGGTATCTGAGTGGCTTAAAAGTACAAGAAAACACTTCAAAAGTGACGTTTCTGAAGAATTTTAACAGTTTTCTTGTATCTACGAACGCCAGAATGCATAAAAATTGACCTAAACGTCTCCTTTTCCTATTCTGAGTCGATTCTGCATGCTTTAAGTGTGTTTGGTGGCTCAGAACCATCAAAAAACTTGAAATATAGTTCAAATTCAATAAAAATCGACAAAAATACAGTTTCTAGCTAAAATTTGATGGTTTCGTTGCACTTTCCGAGCCCGTAGGGTATCTGAGTGGCTTAAAAGTACAAGAAAACACTTCAAAAGTGACGTTTCTGAAGAATTTTAACAGTTTTTCTTGTATCTACGAACGCCAGAATGCATAAAATTGACCTAAACGTCTCCTTTTCCTATTCTGAGTCGATTCTGCATCTTTAAGTGTTTTGTGGCTCAGAACCATCAAAAAACGTTGAAAATAGTTCAAATTCAATAAAAATCGACAAAAATACAGTTTCTAGCTAAATTTGATGTTTCGTTGCACTTCCGAGCCCGTGGGTATCTGAGTGGCTTAAAAGTACAAGAAAACACTTCAAATGACGTTCTGAAATTTTACAGTTTTCTTGTATTACGAACGCCAGACATAAAATTGACCTAAACGTCTCCTTTCCTATCTGAGTCGATTCTGCATGCTTTAATGTGTTTGGTGGCTCAGAACCATCAAAAAACGTTGAAATATAGTTCAAATTCAAAAAAATCGACAAATACAGTTTCTACTAAAATTTGATGTTTCGTTGCACTTTCCGAGCCCTAGGGTATCTGAGTGGCTTAAAGTACAAGAAAACACTTCAAAAGTGACGTTTCTGAGAATTTAACAGTTTCTTGTATACGACGCCGATGCATAAAATTGACCTAACGTCTCCTTTCCTATCTGAGTCGATTCGCATGCTTTAAGTGTGTTGGTGCTCAGAACCATCAAAAACGTTGAATATAGTTCAAATCAAAAAAATCGACAAAATACATTTCTAGCTAAAATTGATGGTTTCGTTGCACTTTCCGAGCCGTGGTATCTGAGTGGCTTAAAGTACAAGAAACACTTCAAAAGTGACGTTCTGAAGAATTAACAGTTTCTTGTATCACGAACGCCAGAATGCAAAATTACCTAAACGTCTCCTTTTCCTATTCTGAGTCGATTCTGCATGCTTTAGTTGTTTGGTGGCTCAGAACCATCAAAACGTTGAAATATAGTTCAAATTCATAAAAATCGACAAAAATACAGTTTCTAGCTAAATTGATGGTTCGTTGCACTTTCCGAGCCCGTAGGGTATCTGATGGCTTAAAAGTCAAAAAACCTTCAAAAGTGACGTTCTGAAGAATTTAACAGTTTTTTGTATCTACGAACGCCAGAATGCATAAAATTGACCTAAACGTCTCCTTTTCCTATTCTGATCGATTCTGCATGCTTTAAGTGTGTTTGGTGGCTCAGAACCATCAAAAAACGTTGAAATATAGTTCAAATTCAATAAAAATCGACAAAAATACAGTTTCTAGCTAAAATTTGATGGTTTCGTTGCACTTTCCGAGCCCGTAGGGTATCTGAGTGGCTTAAAAGTACAAGAAAACACTTCAAAAGTGACGTTTCTGAAGAATTTTAACAGTTTTCTTGTATCTACGAACGCCAGAATGCATAAAATTGACCTAAACGTCTCCTTTTCCTATTCTGAGTCGATTCTGCATGCTTTAAGTGTGTTTGGTGGCTCAGAACCATCAAAAAACGTTGAAATATAGTTCAAATTCAATAAAAATCGACAAAAATACAGTTTCTAGCTAAAATTTGATGGTTTCGTTGCACTTTCCGAGCCCGTAGGGTATCTGAGTGGCTTAAAAGTACAAGAAAACACTTCAAAAGTGACGTTTCTGAAGAATTTTAACAGTTTTCTTGTATCTACGAACGCCAAATGCATAAATTGACCTAAACGTCTCCTTTTCCTATTCTGTGATTCTGCATCTTTAAGTGTGTTTGTGCTCAGAACCATCAAAAACGTTGAAATAAGTAAATTCAATAAAAATCGACAAAAATACAGTTTCTAGCTAAAATTTGATGGTTTCGTTGCACTTTCCGAGCCCGTAGGGTATCTGAGTGGCTTAAAAGTACAAGAAAACACTTCAAAGTGACGTTTCTGAAGAATTTTAACAGTTTTCTTGTATCTACGAACGCCAGAATGCATAAAATTGACCTAAACGTCTCCTTTTCCTATTCTGAGTCGATTCTGCATGCTTTAAGTGTGTTTGGTGGCTCAGAACCATCAAAAAACGTTGAAATATAGTTCAAATTCAATAAAAATCGACAAAAATACAGTTTCTAGCTAAAATTTGATGGTTTCGTTGCACTTTCCGAGCCCGTAGGTATCTGAGTGGCTTAAAAGTACAAGAAAACACTTCAAAGTGACGTTTCTGAAGAATTTAACATTTTGATCTACGAGCCAGATCTAATTGACAAACTCCCTTTCTATTGATCGATCTGCATGTTAAGTGGTTGGGGCTCAGAACACAAAAAACGTGAAAATAGTTCAAATTCATAAAAATCGACAAAAATCAGTTCTAGCTAAATTGTGGTTCGTTGCACTTTCGAGCCGTGGTATTGAGTGCTTAAGTACAGAAAACATTCAAAGTGACGTTTCTGAAGAATTTTAACAGTTCTTGTATCTACACGCCAGAAGCATAAAATGACTAAAGTCTCTTTTCCTATTGAGTCGATTCTGCTGCTTTAAGTGTGTTTGGTGGTCGACATCAAAAACGTTGAATATAGTTCAAATTCATAAATCGACAAATACAGTTCTACTAAATTGATGTTCGTTCACTTTCCGAGCCTAGGATCTGATGCTTAAAGTACAGAAACACTTCAAGTGACGTTTCTGAGAATTTACAGTTCTTGATTACGAACGCCAGAATGCATAATTGACTAACGCCCTTTCCTATCTGAGTCGATTCTGCATGCTTAAGTGTGTTGGTGCTCAACATCAAAACGTTGAAATATAGTTCAAATCATAAAAATCGACAAAAATACAGTTTCTAGCTAAAATTTGATGGTTTCGTTGCACTTTCCGACCCGTAGGGATCTGAGTGGCTAAATACAAGAAAACACTCAAAATGACGTTTCTGAAGAATTTTAACAGTTTTTTGTATCTACAACAGAATGCATAAAATTGACCTAAACTCTCCTTTTCTATTCTGAGTCGATTCTGCATGCTTAATGTGTTTGTGCTCAGAACCATCAAAAAACGTTGAAATATATTCAAATCAATAAAAATCGACAAAAATACGTTTCTAGTAAAATTGATGTTCGTGCACTTTCGACCGTAGGTACTGAGTGCTTAAAAGTACAAGAACACTTCAAAGTACGTTTTAAGATTTACATTTCTTGATCTACGAGCCAGAATGCATAAAATTGACCTAAACGTCCTTTCTATTCTGAGTCGATTCTGCATGCTTAAGTGGTTTGTGCTCAGACATCAAAACGTTGAAATATAGTTCAATTCAATAAAAATCGACAAAAATACGTTTTAGCTAAAATTTGATGTTTCGTTGCACTTCCGACCTGGGTATCTGATGGCTTAAAAGTACAAAACACTTCAAATGCTTCTGAAGAATTTTAAATTTTCTTGTATCTACAACGCCAGAATGCATAAATTGACCTAACGTCTCCTTTTCCATTCTGAGTGATTCTGCATGCTTAAGTGTGTTTGTGGTCAGAACCATCAAAAACTTGAATATAGTTCAAATTCAATAAAATCGACAAAAATACAGTTTCTAGCTAAATTTGATGTTTCGTTGCACTTTCCGACCCGTAGGTATCTGATGCTTAAAAGTACAAGAAAACACTTCAAAAGTGACGTTTCTGAGATTTAACAGTTCTTGTATCTACGAACGCCAGAATGCATAAAATGACTACGCTCCTTTTCTATTCTGATCGATCTGCATGCTTAAGTGTGTTTGGTGGCTCAGAACCTCAAAAACGTTGAATATAGTTCAAATTCATAAAAATCGACAAAATACAGTTTCTAGCTAAAATTGATGGTTTCGTGCACTTCCGACCCGTGGTATCGAGTGCTTAAAAGTACAAGAAAACACTTCAAAAGTGACGTTTCTGAGAATTTTAACAGTTTTCTTTTCTACGAAGCCAGAATGCATAAATGACCTAAGTCTCCTTTCCTATTCTGATCGATTCTGCATGCTTAGTGTGTTTGGCTCAAACCATAAAAACGTGAAATATAGTTCAAATTCAATAAAAATCGACAAAATACAGTTTCTAGCTAAAATTGATGGTTTCGTTGCACTTTCCGAGCCCGTAGGTATCTGATGCTTAAAAGTACAGAAAACACTTCAAAAGTGACGTTTCTGAGAATTTTAACAGTTTTCTTTATCTACAACCCAGAATGCATAAAATTGACTAAACTCTCCTTTCCTATTCGGTCGATTCTGCATGCTTTAAGTGTGTTTGGTGCTCAGAACCATCAAAAAGTTGAAATATAGTTCAAATTCAATAAAAATCGACAAAAATTACAGTTTTCTAGCTAAATTGATGGTTTCGTTGCACTTTCCGAGTCCCTAGTTATCTGAGTGCTTAAAGTACAGAAAACACTTCAAAGTGACGTTTCTGTAGAATTTAAACAGTTTTCTTGTAATACGAACGCCAGAATGCATAAAATTGACCTAAACGTTCCTTTCCTATTCTGAGTCGATTCTGCATGCTTTAAGTGTGTTTGGTGCTCAGAACCATCAAAAACGTTGAATATAGTTCAAATTCAATAAAAATCGACAAAAATACAGTTTCTAGCTAAATTTGATGGTTTCGTTGCACTTTCCTGCCCGTAGGGTATCAGAGTGCTAAAATACAAAAAACACTTCAAAAGTGACTTTTTGAAGAATTTTAACAGTTTTCTTGTATCTACAACGCCAGAATGCATAAAATGACCTAAACGTCTTTTTCCTATTCTGAGTCGATTCTGCATGCTTTAAGTGTGTTTGTGCTCAAACCATCAAAAAACGTTGAAATATAGTTCAAATTCATAAAAATCGACAAAAATACAGTTTCTACTAAAATTGATGTTTCGTTGCATTTCCGAGCCTTTGGTTCTGATGGCTAAAAGTACAGAAAACACTCAAAAGTGACGTTTCTGAAGAATTTTAATAGTTTTCTTGTATCTACGAACGCCAGAATGCATAAAATTGACCTAAACGTCTCCTTTTCCTATTCTGAGTCGATTCTGCATGCTTTAAGTGTGTTTGGTGGCTCAGAACCATCAAAAAACGTTGAAATATAGTTCAAATTCAATAAAAATCGACAAAAATACAGTTTCTAGCTAAAATTTGATGGTTTTTCGTTGCACTTTCCGAGCCCGTAGGTATCTGAGTGGCTTAAAAGTACAAGAAAACACTTCAAAAGTGACGTTTCTGAAGAATTTTAACAGTTTTCTTGTATCTACGAACGCCAGAATGCATAAAATTGACCTAAACGTCTCCTTTTCCTATTCTGAGTCGATTCTGCATGCTTTAAGTGTGTTTGGTGGCTCAGAACCATCAAAAAACGTTGAAATATAGTTCAAATTCAATAAAAATCGACAAAAATACAGTTTCTAGCTAAAATTTGATGGTTTCTTGCACTTTCCGAGCCCGTAGGTTATCTGAGTGGCTTAAAAGTACAAGAAAACACTTCAAAAGTGACGTTTCTGAGAATTTTAACAGTTTTCTTGTATCTACGAACGCCGAATGCATAAAATTGACCTAAACGTCTCCTTTTCCTATTCTGAGTCGATTCTGCATGCTTTAAGTGTGTTTGGTGGCTCAGAACCATCAAAAAACGTTGAAATATAGTTCAAATTCAATAAAAAATCGACAAAAATACAGTTTCTAGCTAAAATTTGATGGTTTCGTTGCACTTTCCGAGCCCGTAGGTATCTGAGTGGCTTAAAAGTACAAGAAAACACTTCAAAAGTGACGTTTCTGAAGAATTTTAAACAGTTTTCTTGTATCTACGAACGCCAGAATGCATAAAATTGACCTAAACGTCTCCTTTTCCTATTCTGAGTCGATTCTGCATGCTTTAAGTGTGTTTGGTGGCTCAGAACCATCAAAAAAACGTTGAAATATAGTTCAAATTCAATAAAAATCGACAAAATACAGTTTCTAGCTAAAATTTGATGGTTTCGTTGCACTTTCCGAGCCCGTAGGGTATCTGAGTGGCTTAAAAGTACAAGAAAACACTTCAAAAGTGACGTTTCTGAAGAATTTTAACAGTTTTCTTGTATCTACGAACGCCAGAATGCATAAAATTGACCTAAACGTCTCCTTTTCCTATTCTGAGTCGATTCTGCATGCTTTAAGTGTGTTTGGTGGCTCAGAACCATCAAAAAACGTTGAAATATAGTTCAAATTCAAAAAAATCGACAAAATACAGTTTCTAGCTAAATTTGATGGTTTCGTTGCACTTTCCGAGCCCGTAGGGTATCTGAGTGGCTTAAAAGTACAAGAAAACACTTCAAAAGTGACGTTTCTGAAGAATTTAACAGTTTTCTTGTATCTACGAACGCCAGAATGCATAAAATTGACCTAAACGTCTCCTTTTTCCTATTCTGAGTCGATTCTGCATGCTTTAAGTGTGTTTGGTGGCTCAGAACCATCAAAAAACGTTGAAATATAGTTCAAATTCAATAAAAATCGACAAAAATACAGTTTCTAGCTAAAATTTGATGGTTTCGTTGCACTTTCCGAGCCCGTAGGGTATCTGAGTGGCTTAAAAGTACAAGAAAACACTTCAAAAGTGACGTTTCTGAAGAATTTTAAAGTTTTCTTGTATCTACGAACGCCAGAATGCATAAAATTGACCTAAACGTCTCCTTTTCCTATTCTGAGTCGATTCTGCATGCTTTAAGTGTGTTTGGTGGCTCAGAACCATCAAAAAACTTGAAATATAGTTCAAATTCAATAAAAATCGACAAAAATACAGTTTCTAGCTAAAATTTGATGGTTTCGTTGCACTTTCCGAGCCCGTAGGTTATCTGAGTGGCTTAAAAGTACAAGAAAACACTTCAAAAGTGACGTTTCTGTAGAATTTTAACAGTTTTCTTGTATCTACGAACCTCGGAATGCATAAAATTGACCTAAACGTCTCCTTTTCCTATTCTGAGTCGATTCTGCATGCTTTAAGTGTTTTGGTGGCTCAGAACCATCAAAAAACGTTGAAATATAGTTCAAATTCAATAAAAATCGACAAAAATACAGTTTCTAGCTAAAATTTGATGGTTTCGTTGCACTTTCCTTGCCCATAGGTTATCTGAGTGGCTTAAAAGTACAAGAAAACACTTCAAAAGTGACGTTTCTGAAGAATTTTAACAGTTTTCTTGTATCTACGAACGCCAGAATGCATAAAATTGACCTAAACGTCTCCTTTTCCTATTCTGAGTCGATTCTGCATGCTTTAAGTGTGTTTGGTGGCTCAGAACCATCAAAAAACGTTGAAATATAGTTCAAATTCAATAAAAATCGACAAAAATACAGTTTCTAGCTAAAATTTGATGGTTTCGTTGCATTTTCCGAGCCCGTTGGGTATCTGAGTGGCTTAAAAGTACAAGAAAACACTTCAAAAGTGACGTTTCTGAAGAATTTTAACAGTTTTCTTGTATCTACGAACGCCAGAATGCATAAAATTGACCTAAACGTCTCCTTTTCCTATTCTGAGTCGATTCTGCATGCTTTAAGTGTGTCTGGTGGCTCAGAACCATCAAAAAACGTTGAAATATAGTTCAAATTCAATAAAAATCGACAAAAATAGAGTTTCTAGCTAAAATTTGATGGTTTCGTTGCACTTTCCGAGCCCGTTGGGTATCTGAGGGGCTTAAAAGTACAAGAAAACACTTCAAAAGTGACGTTTCTGAAGAATTTTAACAGTTTTCTTGTATCTACGAACGCCAGAATGCATAAAATTGACCTAAACGACTCCTTTTCCTATTCTGAGTCGATTCTGCATGCTTTAAGTGTGTTTGGTGGCTCAGAACCATCAAAAAACGTTGAAATGTAGTTCAAATTCAATAAAAATCGACAAAAATACAGTTTCTAGCTAAAATTTGATGGTTTCGTTGCACTTTCCGAGCCCGTAGGGTTTCTGAGTGGCTTAAAAGTAAAAGAAAACACTTCAAAAGTGACGTTTCTGAAGAATTTTAACAGTTTTCTTGTATCTACGAACGCCAGAATGCATAAAATTGACCTAAACGGCTCCTTTTTATATTCTGAGTCGATTCTGCATTCTTTAAGTGTGTTTGGTGGCTCAGAACCATCAAAAAACGTTGAAATATAGTTCAAATTCAATAAAAATCGACAAAAATACAGTTTCTAGCTAAAATTTGATGGTTTCGTTGCACTTTCCGAGCCCGTAGGGTATCTGCGTGGCTTAAAAGTACAAGAAAACACTTCAAAAGTGACGTTTCTGAAGAATTTTAACAGTTTTCTTGTATCTACGAACGCCAGAATGCATAAAATTGACCTAAACGTCTCCTTTTCCTATTCTGAGTCGATTCTGCATGCTTTAAGTGTGTTTGGTGGCTCAGAACCACAAAAAAACGTTGAAATATAGTTCAAATTCAATAAAAATCGACAAAAATACAGTTTCTAGCTAAAATTTGATGGTTTCATTGCACTTTCCGAGCCCGTAGGGTATCTGAGTGGCTTAAAAGTACAAGAAAACACTTCAAAAGTGACGTTTCTGAGGAATTTTAACAGTTTTCTTGTATCTACGAACGCCAGAATGCATAAAATTGAGCTAAACGTCTCCTTTTTCCTATTCTGAGTCGATTCTGCATGCTTTAAGTGTGTTTGGTGGCTCAGAACCATCAAAAAACGTTGAAATATAGTTCAAATTCAATAAAAATCGACAAAAATACAGTTTCTAGCTAAAATTTGATCGTCACCTTAGAACTGGTTTGCCGCATATCCAAATCGCGTCCGAGGGATTTTCGACTCTACTGTTTGGTGCAGATTTGCCGCATGTCGCACTTGGGCGAAGCGAAACATAGTTTAGATTCAGTGCTGATTTGCCGCATGTCCAAGCAGAAATCGATACAGTACCGTTATCCGTTTTTACGTACTTCCTTGCTGTTTTGCTTTTCAGCGTTAGGTTTGGGGTTGGGAAAGATATTGTATTCAACTTCACGCGCAGAACAATAAGAATAATGTGAAATAAATAAAAAAGAGACTTAACAATTTTGATGAATCTGAGATTAAAAAAAAGCAACTGTAATTTGTGCAACTCTTTTTCTGTTGTTATAGATGTTACAAATATTTTCGAATTTTTTTTTTTAAGAAAGATTGTGTTTCAAATTATTAGATTCGAAATTTTACAAATTTAAATTTTAAATAGATTTGTTGCTCGTTAAACAAATAATTTAATTTTTTACTTAACAGTAACATTTTTATTTAATGATTTCTCGGAAATGATTGAACTTATTTTCTCTAAAATTTTAGTCAACAAAATTCATAATGCTGCATACCTGTATTCGTATTTGTGGAAATGATATTTCCACATCAATAATTACAGATAATAATAGATACATTTTTCAGAGATAATTAAGGTTAAGATTTCTTAATCAACTTCACGCGCAGAACAAGTAATACACCAAGGACCAATAATGTGAAATAAATGAAAAATTGAAACGATATTAGAAATCGCGTGGTGAAGTAGTTAAGTAAGTATAACGAACAATGAATGTTAAGTTATTGATGTTTTGATTCGATTTTTTCTAAATATTTTTAAAATAAAGAGACTTATGTTTCTTTATTTTTATATAAAATCTACATTTGATAAAACTCATTGCAGTCATTCATTTTACCTAAAAATGGTAGAATCCAAATATTGCATTGTTAATTTCCATTGTTAAATGGTGAATTGTGAACGAAATACGGAGTACCAAATTTAAATGTGTTTTACAGAAAGGAATTATTTTTACAAAGGATAATAAAATGATATTTTCTTTGCATTGGCGGAGTAATGGCGGCTCGTTGACTCGCTGCAGTCCTACTAAAATTGCAGCTTAATATGTAATTTTTTTATATAAAATATTCAAACTGATAAAGAACACTCGGGTAAAAATGGGTTGTTGTCTGAAACAATTAGATTCCAGTATTTTATTACATTACGTGGATATTGACTACAAGTAGCTATTGTCGGGCAACCAGAGAAAATTAGCAGTGATACTGTTTAAAACTGTAAATGCAGTATATTTGGATTTGGAAATAAATCATTCGTTTCCATGTCTTATGAATCAGTGACAATTATATATGTTGACTGCAACCCAAATCTATTTGACTACCCCTAACTCCATAATATCTAGTACTTAATATAGTTATACGCTTTTCAGTTGAAAATGAAAGAATTATTTCTACTGGTAGTTGTAAACAATTGTATAAATATTTCCGTTGGATTCCTTTGCGAACTCTTTGTCAATTATTATTTATGATACTATGGTATGATCCCAAACTGTTTAGAGAAGAAAGGGAGGCTGTGGTGTGCGCACGTAAACTTGTCCTATTTCTTTCCAATACATTAGCTCTATATATTAGCTCTCTGTCTATCATCTCCTACGTGCGCTTATCATAGACTCCTTTTATCTAAAAAGTATGCAGTATTTCCCGCGCAAACCAGCAGTCAGATCTCTAGATTGCCTGGCCTCGTGATTTGTCACGTAGGTATTTTTAAATAACATACAGTTTTCTAAATTTGCTGAAGTACTACTAAACTACAAAAATAAATAAACGGGTAAATTGTATTCTCAAATTATAACTCCGAATTAAACATGCAATGTGAAAAGTTAATGCCGTGAACCCTACTAAGTATAAATTAAACGTCATTGTTTGCTAACTACATAATTGATTAAACTTATTATTTTAATAAGGTAAGGTATTAAACTAGACAGAGACTTGAATACTTTTTTTTACTAATTTTAATAATTCTTGTAAATGAGTAGATATTTAATACTAAAGTAATACATATTATTATACGCAAAAAATGTATTTGCATGCTTTTGCATAAACTTCCTGCACTTATAATTTATGAACAGTATTTTGGACGATGCCCAATTAATTGATAAATAATAGTATGTTTATGTAAAAAGAGTATCATTACATTACTTCAAATTCTTTTAACTTTCTTTATGTAGTATATCCTGTTTCCAAAATCTCAAGAAATTAGGGTTATGGTAATTCAATTCAATCTGGGTGCTTAGGGTAAAAACTTAATAAACAACAAACGAAGAAGTATGTTATTTTTTAAAATTTATATAACATTTATTGCTGTAAAAGTTGGAGATGACGTTATATGATGGGGAGGATGATTACAAATGTTGGTCAGCGTTTTATCAACCGGAAACGAGAGACCTATGTTTTCGTATTATAGGAGTCATGAAACGTTGAGAAGCCATAAAAGTAGCCAGTCGCCCGATGAACCTGATTACAATACTTCTTTAGCTTGCGCTCGAGACATAAATAAAATAAACAATAACATTTGGATTTAATAGCTTTTGATATCTGGTATACCTAAACAGTGAGTGAATTTTATGCGGCTATTATTACCATTACATATAACCATCCACTTAAATTAATTGGTAAAAAAATTTACCCATAAATAAGTCATTGTAAAGTTATTTTTACTTACACGCGTATAATTGCACAACAATAATTGTTAGACAAATAGAATGATAAAGAAAGGCAATGTCATATTAAAAAACAAATTACTCGTTTCGATGTAAGGTACCTTATATAAGTTAACAACATCATCTATTTAGTTATTATAGGTAAAATTCTAATACGGAATTTATTCTTGAAGTAAGTCGTAAATTGTAAATAGCTATAAATTCGGAAATAATTCTTTTTAAAAGATACAAGTCAAAAATGTAATTATCTCTGAAAAATGTATCTATTATTATCTGTAATTATTGATGTGGAAATATCATTTCCACAAATACGAATACAGGTATGCAGCATTATGAATTTTGTTGACTAAAATTTTAGAGAAAATAAGTTCAATCATTTCCGAGAAATCATTAAATAAAAATGTTACTGTTAAGTAAAAAATTAAATTATTTGTTTAACGAGCAACAAATCTATTTAAAATTTAAATTTGTAAAATTTCGAATCTAATAATTTGAAACACAATCTTTCTTAAAAAAAAAAAATTCGAAAATATTTATAACATCTATAACAACAGAAAAAGAGTTGCACAAATTACAGTTGCTTTTTTTTAATATCAGATTCATCAAAATTGTTAAGCCTCTTTTTTATTTATTTCACATTATTCTTATTGTTCTGCGCGTGAAGTTGAATACGATATCTTTCCCAACCCCAAACCTAACGCTGAAAAGCAAAAAAGCAAGGAAGTACGTAAAAACGGATAACGGTACTGTATCGATTTCTGCTTGGATATGCGGCAAATCAGCACTGAATCTAAACTATGTTTCGCTTCACCCAAGTGCGACATGCGGCAAATCTGCACCAAACAGTAGAGTCGAAAATCCCTCGGACGCGATCTGGATATGCGGCAAACCAGTTCTAAGGTGACGTGATGGTTTCGTTGCATTTTCCGAGCCCGTTGGGTATCTGAGTGGCTTAAAAGTACAAGAAAACACTTCAAAAGTGACGTTTCTGAAGAATTTTAACAGTTTTCTTGTATCTACGAACGCCAGAATGCATAAAATTGACCTAAACGTCTCCTTTTCCTATTCTGAGTCGATTCTGCATGCTTTAAGTGTGTTTGGTGGCTCAGAACCATCAAAAAACGTTGAAATATAGTTCAAATTCAATAAAAATCGACAAAAATACAGTTTCTAGCTAAAATTTGATGGTTTCGTTGCACTTTCCGAGCCCGTAGGGTATCTGAGTGGCTTAAAAGTACAAGAAAACACTTCAAAAGTGACGTTTCTGAAGAATTTTAACAGTTTTCTTGTATCTACGAACGCCAGAATGCATAAAATTGACCTAAACGTCTCCTTTTCCTATTCTGAGTCGATTCTGCATGCTTTAAGTGTGTTTGGTGGCTCAGAACCATCAAAAAACGTTGAAATATAGTTCAAATTCAATAAAAATCGACAAAAATACAGTTTTCAGCTAAAATTTGATGGTTTCGTTGCACTTTCCGAGCCCGTAGGGTATCTGAGTGGCTTAAAAGTACAAGAAAACACTTCAAAAGTGACGTTTCTGAAGAATTTTAACAGTTTTCTGTATCTACGAACGCCAGAATGCATAAAATTGACCTAAACGTCTCCTTTTCCTATTCTGAGTCGATTCTGCATGCTTTAAGTGTGTTTGGTGGCTCAGAACCATCAAAAAACGTTGAAATATAGTTCAAATTCAATAAAAATCGACAAAAAATACAGTTTCTAGCTAAAATTTGATGGTTTCGTTGCACTTCCGAGCCCGTAGGTTATCTGAGTGGCTTAAAAGTACAAGAAAACACTTCAAAAGTGACGTTTCTGAAAATTTTAACAGTTTTCTTGTATCTACGAACGCCAGAATGCATATAAAATTGACCTAAACGTCTCCTTTTCCTATTCTGAGTCGATTCTGCATCTTTAAGTGTGTTTGGTGGCTCAGAACCATCAAAAAACGTTGAAATATAGTTCAAATTCAATAAAAATCGACAAAAATACAGTTTCTAGCTAAAATTTGATGGTTTCGTTGCACTTCCGAGCCCGTAGGTATCTGCGTGGCTTAAAAGTACAAGAAAACACTTCAAAAGTGACGTTTCTGAGAATTTTAACAGTTTTCTTGTATCTACGAACGCCAGAATGCATAAAATTGACCTAAACGTCTCCTTTTCCTATTCTGAGTCGATTCTGCATGCTTTAAGTGTGTTTGGTGGCTCAGAACCATAAAAAACGTTGAAATATAGTTCAAATTCAATAAAAATCGACAAAAATACAGTTTCTAGCTAAAATTTGATGGTTTCGTTGCACTTTCCGAGCCCGTAGGTATCTGAGTGGCTTAAAAGTACAAGAAAACACTTCAAAAGTGACGTTTCTGAGAATTTTAACAGTTTTCTTGTATCTACGAACGCCAGAATGCATAAAATTGACCTAAACGTCTCCTTTTCCTATTCTGAGTCGATTCTGCATGCTTTAAGTGTGTTTGGTGGCTCAGAACCATCAAAAAAACGTTGAAATATAGTTCAAATTCAATAAAAATCGACAAAAATACAGTTTCTAGCTAAAATTTGATGGTTTCGTTGCACTTTCCGAGCCCGTAGGTATCTGAGTGGCTTAAAAGTACAAGAAAACACTTCAAAAGTGACGTTTCTGTAGAATTTTAACAGTTTTCTTGTATCTACGAACGCCAGAATGCATAAAATTGACCTAAACGTCTCCTTTTCCTATTCTGAGTCGATTCTGCATGCTTTAAGTGTGTTTGGTGGCTCAGAACCATAAAAAACGTTGAAATATAGTTCCAATTCAATAAAAATCGACAAAAATACAGTTTCTAGCTAAAATTTGATGGTTTCGTTGCACATTTCCGAGCCCGTAGGTATCTGAGTGGCTTAAAAGTACAAGAAAACACTTCAAAAGTGACGTTTTGTGAGAATTTATAACAGTTTTCTTGTATCTACGAAGCCAGAATGCATAAAATTGACTAAACGTCTCCTTTTCCTATTCTGAGTCGATTCTGCATGCTTTAAGTGTGTTTGGTGGCTCAGAACCATCAAAAAACGTTGAAATATAGTTCAAATTCAATAAAAATCGACAAAAAACAGTTTCTAGCTAAAATTTGATGGTTTCGTTGAAACTTTCCAGCCCGTAGGGTATCTGAGTGGCTTAAAAGTACAAGAAAACACTTCAAAAGTGACGTTTCTGAAGAATTTTAAACAGTTTTCTTGTATCTACGAACGCCAGAATGCATAAAATTGACCTAAACGTCTCCTTTTCCTATTCTGAGTCGATTCTGCATGCTTTAAGTGTGTTTGGTGGCTCAGAACCATAAAAAAACGTTGAAATATAGTTCAAATTCAATAAAAATCGACAAAAATACAGTTTCTAGCTAAAATTTGATGGTTTCATTGCACTTTCCGAGCCCGTTGGGTATCTGAGTGGCTTAAAAGTACAAGAAAACACTTCAAAAGTGACGTTTCTGAAGAATTTTAACAGTTTTCTTGTATCTACGAACGCCAGAATGCATAAAATTGAGCTAAACGTCTCCTTTTCCTATTCTGAGTCGATTCTGCATGCTTTAAGTGTGTTTGGTGGCTCAGAACCATCAAAAAAACGTTGAAATATAGTTCAAATTCAATAAAAATCGACAAAAATACAGTTTCTAGCTAAAATTTTATGGTTTCGTTGCACTTTCCGAGCCCGTAGTTTATCTGAGTGGCTTAAAAGTACAAGAAAACACTTCAAAAGTGACGTTTCTGTAGAATTTTAACAGTTTTCTTGTATCTACGAACGCCAGAATGCATAAAATTGACCTAAACGTCTCCTTTTCCTATTCTGAGTCGATTCTGCATGCTTTAAGTGTGTTTGGTGGCTCAGAACCATCAAAAACGTTGAAATATAGTTCAAATTCAATAAAAATCGACAAAAATACAGTTTCTAGCTAAAATTTGATGGTTTCGTTGCACTTTCCTTGCCCGTAGGGTATCTGAGTGGCTTAAAAGGACAAGAAAACACTTCAAAAGTGACATTTGTGAAGAATTTTAACAGTTTTCTTGTATCTACGAACGCCAGAATGCATAAAATTGACCTAAACGTCTCCTTTTCCTATTCTGAGTCGATTCTGCATGCTTTAAGTGTGTTTGGTGGCTCAGAACCATCAAAAAACTTTGAAATATAGTTCAAATTCAATAAAAATCGACAAAAATACAGTTTCTAGCTAAAATTTGATGGTTTCGTTGCACTTTCCGAGCCCGTAGGGTATCTGAGTGGCTTAAAAGTAAAAGAAAACACTTCAAAAGTGACGTTTCTGAAGAATTTTAACAGTTTTCTTGTATCTACGAACGCCAGAATGCATAAAATTGACCTAAACGTCTCCTTTTCCTATTCTGAGTCGATAGTAGTATATAAGCAGGGCTGACGTCAGTGGTCTCGTGACGCGCTGAACGCCAGCTGCACTGCTGGTTGCGCACCACCACCGTTCGAATCTCGGTTGGGTTATTTGAGGGTAGATGTCGCTTCGGAGTGGGTTTTTAGAATTCTAGTTGTAAATGCGTGCTTTGACAGCAGATGGCGCTTTAGGGATTTTGAATTTTGGTTTTAGAATTCTAGTTGTAAATGCGTGCTTTGAAAGCAGATGGCGCTTTAGGAATTTTGAATTTTGGTAATTCGGTTTAGGTATTACAATATAAATTTTGAAAAAATAGATGAAACACATTGCCAGGTGCAGGATTTGAACCTGCGTTCCGTTTCCGAACCAGAACTTAAGTCTGGCGCCTTAGACCACTCGGCCAACCTGGCTTGTAGTCGAAACGAATTAAAAAAATTTGGTAAAAAAAAATGTTTAAAAAGTTTTATTTATTTATTTGTTCATTTATTGATTGATTGATTGATTGATTGATTGATTGATTTATTTATTTATTTATTTATTTATTTATTTATTTACATATATATGTCTTAGTATAAAGCTAAGTTATCACATAAATCACAATTATCGAACAAAAACCGAAAATTCCAACAATTATAATAGAATGTTCAAGGCATCGTGTCGATACACACATTTTTTTTTCAAGTTTTCATTGTCATAATTATTTGGGTTTAAAATTGTTTTAGATTCACTTTCACAAATACTGCCATTGTTGAAAATCACCAAGAGTTTGTAATTCAAAATCGATGTAGAGATATTGAAATCACACAGAAAGACTTCTTTATAGTAAGGATCTTCAAATAACTTCATTTGCTTCCACGAAATTTGGTGTGTTGACATATTTAATCACATACTGATATCGTATTTTAAACAATAATTTTTTTTGTAAACATACATAGAAATAGATATTTTTATGTTCTTTAGCACACATGGACGGTTTCAAATAAGTTCTCTTGTAGTTTTCAGCATTGGTATGTACTCTATGATGGCATCGTGAATGATAATTACATAGGCTTTAGTATTTTCGGGAAAATCGTTGTCCGATTCGAAGTCAAGTGATACGTCTACAGTTGCATAACGAATGGGTTCGGGATGTTTCGAACAATCTAAAACGAATATCGAGCGTCTTTTAAAATCATCATATTTTAATATCGGTTTTGCTCTATCCTGATCATTAAACTGTTTATAAAAGTTACAGTATGCTTGATACGCTTCTCTGTAACGATTTTTTGTAAAATCTAATTTCCAAGATTCGTATGGATATACATTTGAATTTAAGTGTAGACGTATGCTTCTGATGTTGATGTTGTCAAATTTAGTTGCATCCGCCAGGGATTATTCTTCCTATTAGTTTGAAAAAATACAATACAGTAAAGAGGTGTATGTACACTTTGCAGGGTTTTCACTTTCCACACTTCATTTTTAGATCTAGGAAGAATGGGCAGTTCATGAATTTCCCATTTTCTGAATGGTATCAATATAGCCTTACTTTTATTGATTTTATTCAACATCTGTATTTTCATTTCATCGTTTGGATAGACATGTTTTGCTATCAGTGCAATATTTTTTATATTAATTCTTGCTCTCCTAGTGCCTGTGGATACGTAGCAATTATCATCAGATTTACTGCGTACCAATCTTAATTTATGTTTGCCAGTAACTACGCGATGATAATCGTAAGGTAAATTTAACAAAGATGATAAAGGTATTCTCAGTGAAAACGTTTTATCTACAACGTTAAATGTTTTAATTCCGTGGTCATCCACAGCCCAACCAGCTCCACCCAACTCATTTGATTCATCTTCACCATAACACAAGAATGTTTTAACGGTTGATAATAATCCGACATCTCGTACTACATCAACTTCTTTATTGTTAAGTTCATAAGTAATGCTTTCAAATAAAAACGCTCCAGCGTTATTTGTCAAATAAATATTTCCATTTAAAGGTGGTATGTTATTAGGCAAAAGATCGTCATGGTCAAATTCTCCATCAATATCAAGATAGCATTCCGATAACGGTATCATAAGATCTTCTTGATTAATAATTATATCTATTTCGTCATTTACATCCAAATAACGTGCTTCCGGGTTGTATGTATGTTCTTCTTCTCTAATTATGCTGTGATCCACTCGTGGTTGTTCGAATATTTGAAGTTTTTCTGACATGGTACCCCAAAGATTTGAGAATGTTTATACTTCGAGACGATAATGACTGCTGTGATGAGAATAACGGTTCTTCTTCTCCTGCCGGTATTTGCCGTGGTGACTGTTGCGATACTGAAGTGTAACGCGAAAATCCTCTTCTTTTAAGAACTTTGTATATCAATCCCATGATTACTTTTTTTCAAATTTTAGCGCTAGTCTAACTACAATTTCTTGACCGTTAAAATCAATAAAGTTGTTGTCTTGGTCTACTATGTCGAGAGTTATATTACTAATGAAAGATTTATTAATGAGCGGCAAATATATTTGATTTGTTGGTTCAATAAAAATTTGCTCTCCTGGATTGACAGTTATAGCGGTTTCGTAGATGGTATGTGATCTTTTACTTTGATAATAGGATCCAGTGACTATATTACATTCGACTCGAATCGTGCTCACTTTTATAATATTTACAGGTACATCGCTTTCATGCAGAGTGTTTGCAGGTAGCTCTCTTTCTGAATATCCGAGTCTTTTTCCTATACTATCACTGTGGGTAAAATTGACTCGATGTATACTCTTGAGTTCGCACTTTAAAGTGTTAAGGTTAGGTTTAAGAGAAAAAATTTTTGATCGTTCTTTGTCGCTAGTACATTCTGGACAGAGAAAATTCTGAATATACTGTTCTATTGCATCTATTTCGTATGCCCCCTTTGGAAAAGTGATCACGTTTTCCTTACTATCGCCTTTTTTAAAATAATAGAACTTGTTTGTTCCTTCCTCGATATTTGGAATATTATTTGTGGTCAGAAATCCTATAAGAGCTAATGAGTATTCGTAGTCTGGATCAAGTTCAATCACAGGATTATAAGTAGCGCTTAGTCTACTTGTATTACCGACAAGTGAAAACGTCGTATGCATAGTGAACACTGAGGCAGAAAAATAAGCGACAGATTCCTTTATAGTAATTTTATTCTACTCGCTAAAAATTGTAAACACAAATGTCCACAATTATATTTTAATTTTTGATATTGTTTTTGATTAAAGTATATCTTACAATTTTTAAAATATTGCATTAGCTCCGGAGGTGGTTTCAAATTACCATAACTGTCAAAATAAAAAACATTTTTTCCAAATTTTTTATAAGCTACCCAATGAGTGCCTGGACCAAACGATGAATCTAAATTAACTATAGCTTTTTCATAGTTTCTAGGTCCGGCTGATGGCAATGAATTTCTCATAAATATACCTCTAAAATTAGAAATTTTTGATAGTTTCGCATATTTTCTCAAATCCTCATCCGATAAGGGCCTTTTGGGTAGCTTTACCAATAGTTTTTTGATGTGTTTTGTAGGAATAAACCGTAACCGTCTTTACGTTTTCGTAAAAATAATCCGCTTCCTTGTTTTCCAATTGCTATATCTTCCATTGTTTTATTGTGACGTTGTTCTTCGTCCAATTTTTTTTTTGCTTGTTTTGCATCATTCACCGCTTTGGCTATTCCAGCTGCGCCTCCAGACAGTGCTCCAAGAGCCGATAATCCTCCAAATATCAGTGGTAGAAGTGGTAAAAATCCACCCTGTTTAATTGGTAGAACACGAGGTATCTTAATTTGCCTTCGACCTCCGGCTTTTCTGATAGCTAACTGAGCAGTTTTGAATGCACTTTGTATAGTATTAATACCGTCACCAGTGTTTTTTTGTATTGACGGTCTCAAAACAGCTTGATGAAAAGTGAGTTTTGATTTTTTTCTTTTTAATGCTGAAGCCCTAGTAGCAGTCATACCGAGTTTTCTTTTCATTCGTATTATAAATTGTGAGTTTTTGTATAAAAAACACTTGATTCGGTTATCTCTTGTAATATATACGATTAGCTTTGTTACTATAGACTGACACGAAGGATAATATAATAAATTGTCTACAGTACTAATGTAAATATATCGAGTTCGAATTGTAAATTCTTAGTTGCGTTGCTGGGGAACCTCTTCCTTACAAAGACAACATAAGACTAAATTAAAATTGCTCCAAAGTATTTCATATATATGTTATATATTTCACTAATATTGTTCATTAATTGCAATGCGCATCGTAAGGCAAGGTACGTCTTTAGCGATTACAAATCATGATGAAGACAACGACGAACACAAGAGCGTAAACTATCATAGACATCGGCGAAAACATGGTATTTTGTTTCCTGAATCTGTTAGATCTATTATTTGTGGTCCATCTGGAAGTGGTAAAACAAATATATTACTATCATTATTGTTTGATCCGAACGGACTAAAATTTACAAATATATATATTTACTGCAAGTCACTCTATCAACCAAAATATAAGTTACTACAACAAGTATTACAAAGAGTGAAAGGAATTGGATATTACCAATATGAAGATAATGAACAAATCATTAACCCCAAAGAAGCAAAATCGAATTCAGTTATGATATTTGACGATGTAAGTTGTGATAAGCAGGATAATATTAGAAGATATTTTTCTATGGGACGTCACAAAAACATCGATTGTTTTTATTTATGTCAGACTTACACGAGAATCCCGAAACATTTGATAAGAGATAATACAAATTTATTGGTGTTATTAAAACAAGACGAAAGAAATTTGAAACACATTTATGAAGATCACGTAGGTACCGATATGAATTTTGGTCAGTTTAAAAAAATATGCACAATTTTGTTGGAGGGATAAATATGGATTTCTTGTTATCGATAAAGAATCTGAGCTAAACAAAGGTCGATATCGTAAAGGATTTGATCAGTACATTATCCAATAAACAGGTGTGATATGATAACAGGTACCTACTGTTTGGAGAAATAGGTCTGTTTTCCAAAACAGCATCAGTTCAGTTTAAAAAAAAAAAAAAAAACAGGTGGATATGTATGTACTTTATTAAGTACAACAGATATTTCTGTACTTCTGTAAAGCATTTAAGATATAATAAAGCATGAAGAATGAACTGCCGCAGTTTATATCGAACGTTCAATATGGATAGACAATGATCAAAGTGTTCGCACTAAACGTAGGATTATTAAAGTATCGGATGCTATTAGAAAAAAGTACAAGGCTTTAACGCTAGGCATAAAAGAGCAAGATGCTGCATTAAATAAATTATTTACACCAGTTCTTAATCCTCTTAACGAACTCTCTACAAAACTAGACGATAAATATAGCCAAAAGGAACCACAACAACGAAGAATTCTGCGAAGAAATAACGAACCACAACAGCAACCAACTGCACCTACGAGTAAAAGAGTAAAAACTTATGGTCGCGACGAAAATCGACGAGAAGTGGAATTTTCGTTTTTACCACCCAGACCTACAAAGCAGTCGATAGAAGCAAGCACTAACAGAAGAAAAAAAGATGATGCTGATGATGATGATGATGATGATGATGATGTCATGATGATGATGAATGATGATAAAGGGCAGGAGAGTCGACAGAACGACGACGAGGAAACTCATGACAATAATTTAGAGGAAAGAGACGACGAAGTGTTTGAATACAAACCAGAAGACGATGAGATGGAATTTGAATATGAAACCACACCAAAATTAAATCTCTCAGATATTAAACAACCCGAAGTCTTTGAAGATTTTCTCAATCAGTTTCCAAATGTAGCAAAACCATTTATTATTAAAGTATTAAATGAAGAAAACGATGAAGTTTACGGGCCTAGATTTGATCTGCAAACGAATAAGTTTCACTTAGGCAATTTGATATTACAAATAACAGAAAATGGAGATTTTCAATTAAATAATCAACTATTTCCAGCCACCGATGGGCTTTATACACTACTTTTTAGTAAAAACCCTGACAATGAGACTACTGTTATTAATGATAAAGATCGTAAACTCTATAAGCAAATGTTGGAAATTTCAAATGCCCATAAGAGAGATTACGATCCTATACAACAGATTAAAGGGTCAAGAGGTGAAAAATATCTTCAGTATATACAACCACTGTTTTCAAAAAAAGCAGAGAAAAAAAAGTCAAAATCAAGTCCACAGATTACTGAATACTTTGTAGAAAAGAAAAGATCTAAAACAATTAATACTAATAACGAATCATCTCCCAGTTTTTCACCAACTTTATCTTCGAGTAGAAATACGTCTTCACCAACGTCATCGATTAAACCTACCAGAACCACACTAATGCGTCAACAACGAAGTTATAGTGTGCCTAATACTTTAACTCCGACTCTCTCTTTTCCAGCAAAAAAATCTGGTCGAGGTTTGTATAATGATAATTTTGTGACAGAATACGTTTATTATAACGTTTTTGATGAATTAGTAGAGAGATTAAATTTATTACATGCTTCCGTAAAAGCTGGGAATACCACACATATAAATGAAATTCGTTCAATAGAAGAGGAACTACGTGAAGCTGGTGTTATCTATTAAGATCTTATTTACTGCCGTATTTATTGCAAATGATTTCACTTTCAAAATGCCTATAGATGTGTTCGGACGTGCTCGTGGAAGTAATCTTTCCTCGTCTCCTTCAACCTCTGCATTTAAATCAATGTTGTTGAAACAGCAACAACTTAATTTTACCAAAGATGGGAGTTTAGATTTGGAGAATCATAGAATTTGCAATGTATCATTACCGTCTGAAAAAAACGATGTATGCACCAAATACTACGCGGATGTGATTGTTGAAAATGTTAATAAAAAATCTGATAACCTCATTGATGCATTGAAAGTGTTAAACAAGAACATTGCGGATGCAGATAGATTGTGGGATAATAAGTTTAATTCTGTAAAATCTAATGTAGAAAACCAAATGGCTTTAAAGCAGAAGCAAATTGATAAACTTGCAAATACACTAAGTACTGTGAGTAATTTTAATTTTGATGTAGAGATTCTCAACAAAAAAGTGCAGCTGTTGATAGCGAATCTGGATAACGAAATAAATAACTTGAAAACAACTTTAATGGGGAATTTAGCTGATCTAACCGCAAAAATGAATATGCACCTGAACAGTGAAATAAATAAACGAATCAAGAATACCGATGGCAAATGGAAAGAGTTTTTAAGTTCAAACGGTAAGGATGTTGATTTATTAAGAGAGCGAATTGCAAAACTGGAACAGTTGCATCCTGACCGCAAAAGATTGAAATCTAACGAAGAAACTTCTACATTAAAATAACATGAAGAAAACCGCTGATACAATTAAAAAAAAACGAGGGCGGCCACCTCAACGTCAAAATGTTTTAATTACGGACACGAAGATGGAAGTCGTCAATGAAATTTTTAAACCAGCACGAAAAACTTTTCCGAGAAGACATACAATAATCAAAGACTTAGATGATTTGTGGCAGATCGATTTGGCAGATTTGCGTTCCTACTCTCATGAAAATAATGGATACAAATACATTTTAGTTGTTATTGATTGTTTCTCGAAATTTTTATGGACTAAACCGCTAAAAACAAAAGGAGCAGAAGAAGTTGTACAAGCTATGGAGTTCATATTAAAAAAAAGTGGACGACATCCGAGAAATTTACAAAGCGACCAAGGAAAGGAATTTTATAATAATCGTTTCAACAAATTAATGCAAAAATACAGAATTAATCATTATAGTACATACAGCGTGAAAAAGGCAGCTATTGCAGAAAGAGTCATTCGAACTATTAAATCAAAACTTTTTCCATTGTTAACTTTGAACGCTTCGTATAGATGGTTAAATCATTTACAACGTGTCACATCTGATTACAACTCCTCTGTTCATCGGACGATCGGAAAGAAACCGATTAAAATTAATAGATCTAACAAAGCAGATATAACAGTATTTCGAAGACTAAAAATTGCAGACAAAAACAAAAAATTTCAACCAGGTGAGTTTGTAAGAATTAGTAAAGAAAAATTATTGTTTGAAAAAGGTTACACACCCAGTTGGTCTACGGAAATATTTAAAGTTGTAAAAATTAACCAGACTAATCCTGTTACATACTTACTAGAAGATACTGAGGGACAACCTATAAAAGGATCTTTTTATAATTATGAACTTCAAAAAACTAAATATCCAGACGTATATTTAATTGAAAAAGTGATACGTCGCAAAGGACGAAAAATGTTTGTCAAGTGGTTGGGTCTTCCGGTTGACAAAAATTCGTGGATAAATTTAACCGACGTCATGTGATGAATGATGATGAAGAGTACCTATACCGTGATTATCACAAATGTTGAAGATACTCATGGCAAGTTATTATGTCATGTTTGGAACATTAACTATAACACCTTAAACAATACTGCTAGTAATATTATTATTGTGTGTTTACTTCGTTTTCGAAAACATCTTGTGAATGTATCATATCTAATATATTTATATATAGTTTTATAGTTGTATAAATAATATAATAAGTACTGTAATAAACTTTTGGAATACTAACTAGATGTTTGTTGTTTTTCTTTTGTATCAAAAAAAATCCAAAAATATTTTTTATTCAGTCATCAATAGGTAGGTACAACTTAGAATGATGTTCCGTATCTTCCTTAGATGATAAACGCCACGCCTCCTTTACATTTTATATATTTTTATAAATAAAATAAACAAGGGTCCATACCTATAAATATCAATTCATGTGTAAAAATTAGATTTCAAGAGTGCAACTTACTGAAAACTTGACTAACTACCAGTGTAAAAATACCAAACCTTAATTAAATCAAACGGAAAAGAGCTAACCACAGTTGGTGAATAATGAACGTTCACGCAATATGCATGCTTAATTATGTATTAAAATGAAAAAAAAATCAATCACTATAATTTTTTAAAGAATATTGATGGGTCTGAGTAATTCCGAAAAAACATTGCAACAGCTTTGCACCGAAAAAAAAACACCAACAACGCATTTATTATCTTTTGCGGTTTCTTATTTTTCCAAATGCAAAGAAAAACATGTTTGATATCTTATTTGTTGAGGTGAAACAAATCATATATTTGCGATAATAGTTGCTGCCGCGAAACAAATGATTCATTTATATTATTTTTTTGTGGTTTTTTGTTTGTTTTTTATAAAATAAAGTTATATAAGCAATCGTGAAAACCTCTGTTGCACAGTCTTGTACACGCGCGAAGATTATTCGTTACAGAATACTCAAAAAAAGAAGTGCATACCTGCGATTGTGATTGATCCGTTAAAATACAAATGTTCAATTACCGTAAATTCAATCCTGAAGAACAAGTAAGTTTTACATTAAACTTGAATTTATTCAATTTGCTTTTTTTTTTCTTATTTTCTTTTTAGAAAAATTTTTCTTCATCTTAATGAATTAGAAATCAAGACAGAATAAAAAGATGACGAGCAGCGAGTAAGTTTCTAAATTATTCGTTACGATATACTCAAAATAGAAGTGCGTACCTGCGATTGTGATTGATCCGTTAAAATACAAATGTTGTATCACCATAAATTGAATCCTGAAGAACAAGTAAGTTTTATATTAAACTTTAATTTATTTGAATTGATGGATTGATTGGCGCGATGACTGACGAGGATCCGATTTTAAATATTTTTTTTTTTTAGAAATTTTTTGTATTAGACATCAGCATGGAAAAAACGGAGCTAACACACATTTCAAATACGATTGCGTATGGAAAGTTTACCTATATCAAATGACGAAATGGAAATCGAAATTTCTGATGTGCAGCAAAATACAAAAGTAGAATCAATTTTAAATTCAATCCTGAAGAACAAGTAAGTTTTAATTATTTTTAAATTTATTAAATTTTATATCTTTTCCATTTTTATAGAAAAACTTTGTTACAAAAACACATACTGAAATGGAAATTAGCTACGCATTTACAACTAGAATTCTAAAAACCCACTCCGAAGCGACATCTACCCTCAAATAACCCAACCGAGATTCGAACGGTGGTGGTGCGCAACCAGCAGTGCAGCTGGCGTTCAGCGCGTCACGAGACCACTGACGTCAGCCCTGCTTATATACTACGGTCGATTCTGCATTCTTTAAGTGTGTTTGGTGGCTCAGAACCATCAAAAAACGTTGAAATATAGTTCAAATTCAATAAAAATCGACAAAAATACAGTTTCTAGCTAAAATTTGATGGTTTCGTTGCACTTTCCGAGCCCGTAGGTTATCTGCGTGGCTTAAAAGTACTAGAAAACACTTCAAAAGTGACGTTTCTGAAGAATTTTAACAGTTTTCTTGTATCTACGAACGCCAGAATGCATAAAATTGACCTAAACGTCTCCTTTTCCTATTCTGAGTCGATTCTGCATGCTTTAAGTGTGTTTGGTGGCTCAGAACCATAAAAAAACGTTGAAATATAGTTCAAATTCAATAAAAATCGACAAAAATACAGTTTCTAGCTAAAATTTGATGGTTTCATTGCACTTTCCGAGCCCGTAGGGTATCTGAGTGGCTTAAAAGTACAAGAAAACACTTCAAAAGTGACGTTTCTGAAGAATTTTAACAGTTTTCTTGTATCTACGAACGCCAGAATGCATAAAATTGAGCTAAACGTCTCCTTTTCCTATTCTGAGTCGATTCTGCATGCTTTAAGTGTGTTTGGTGGCTCAGAACCATCAAAAAACGTTGAAATATAGTTCAAATTCAATAAAAATCGACAAAAATACAGTTTCTAGCTAAAATTTGATGGTTTCGTTGCACTTTCCGAGCCCGTAGGTTATCTGAGTGGCTTAAAAGTACAAGAAAACACTTCAAAAGTGACGTTTCTGTAGAATTTTAACAGTTTTCTTGTATCTACGAACGCCAGAATGCATAAAATTGACCTAAACGTCTCCTTTTCCTATTCTGAGTCGATTCTGCATGCTTTAAGTGTGTTTGGTGGCTCAGAACCATCAAAAAACGTTGAAATATAGTTCAAATTCAATAAAAATCGACAAAAATACAGTTTCTAGCTAAAATTTGATGGTTTCGTTGCACTTTCCGAGCCCGTAGGGTATCTGAGTGGCTTAAAAGGACAAGAAAACACTTCAAAAGTGACATTTGTGAAGAATTTTAACAGTTTTCTTGTATCTACGAACGCCAGAATGCATAAAATTGACCTAAACGTCTCCTTTTCCTATTCTGAGTCGATTCTGCATGCTTTAAGTGTGTTTGGTGGCTCAGAACCATCAAAAAACGTTGAAATATAGTTCAAATTCAATAAAAATCGACAAAAATACAGTTTCTAGCTAAAATTTGATGGTTTCGTTGCACTTTCCGAGCCCGTTGGGTATCTGAGTGGCTTAAAAGTACAAGAAAACACTTCAAAAGTGACGTTTCTGAAGAATTTTAACAGTTTTCTTGTATCTACGAACGCCAGAATGCATAAAATTGACCTAAACGTCTCCTTTTCCTATTCTGAGTCGATTCTGCATGCTTTAAGTGTGTTTGGTGGCTCAGAACCATCAAAAAACTTTGAAATATAGTTCAAATTCAATAAAAATCGACAAAAATACAGTTTCTAGCTAAAATTTGATGGTTTCGTTGCACTTTCCGAGCCCGTAGGGTATCTGAGTGGCTTAAAAGTAAAAGAAAACACTTCAAAAGTGACGTTTCTGAAGAATTTTAACAGTTTTCTTGTATCTACGAACGCCAGAATGCATAAAATTGACCTAAACGTCTCCTTTTCCTATTCTGAGTCGATTCTGCATTCTTTAAGTGTGTTTGGTGGCTCAGAACCATCAAAAAACGTTGAAATATAGTTCAAATTCAATAAAAATCGACAAAAATACAGTTTCTAGCTAAAATTTGATGGTTTCGTTGCACTTTCCGAGCCCGTAGGGTATCTGAGTGGCTTAAAAGTACAAGAAAACACTTCAAAAGTGACGTTTCTGAAGAATTTTAACAGTTTTCTTGTATCTACGAACGCCAGAATGCATAAAATTGACCTAAACGTCTCCTTTTCCTATTCTGAGTCGATTCTGCATGCTTTAAGTGTGTTTGGTGGCTCAGAACCATCAAAAAACGTTGAAATATAGTTCAAATTCAATAAAAATCGAGAAAAATACAGTTTCTAGCTAAAATTTGATGGTTTCGTTGCACTTTCCGAGCCCGTTGGGTATCTGAGTGGCTTAAAAATACAAGAAAACACTTCAAAAGTGACGTTTCTGAAGAATTTTAACAGTTTTCTTGTATCTACGAACGCCAGAATGCATAAAATTGACCTAAACGTCTCCTTTTCCTATTCTGAGTCGATTCTGCATGCTTTAAGTGTGTTTGGTGGCTCAGAACCATCAAAAAACGTTGAAATATAGTTCAAATTCAATAAAAATCGACAAAAATACAGTTTCTAGCTAAAATTTGATGGTTTCGTTGCACTTTCCGAGCCCGTAGGGTATCTGAGTGGCTTAAAAGTACAAGAAAACACTTCAAAAGTGACGTTTCTGAAGAATTTTAACAGTTTTCTTGTATCTACGAACGCCAGAATGCATAAAATTGACCTAAACGTCTCCTTTTCCTATTCTGAGTCGATTCTGCATGCTTTAAGTGTGTTTGGTGGCTCAGAACCATCAAAAAACGTTGAAATATAGTTCAAATTCAATAAAAATCGACAAAAATACAGTTTCTAGCTAAAATTTGATGGTTTCGTTGCACTTTCCGAGCCCGTAGGGTATCTGAGTGGCTTAAAAGTAAAAAAACACTTCAAAAGTGACGTTTCTGAAGAATTTTAACAGTTTTCTTGTATCTACGAACGCCAGAATGCATAAAATTGACCTAAACGTCTCCTTTTCCTATTCTGAGTCGATTCTGCATGCTTTAAGTGTGTTTGGTGGCTCAGAACCATCAAAAAACGTTGAAATATAGTTCAAATTCAATAAAAATCGACAAAAATACAGTTTCTAGCTAAAATTTGATGGTTTCGTTGCACTTTCCGAGCCCGTAGGGTATCTGAGTGGCTTAAAAGTACAAGAAAACACTTCAAAAGTGACGTTTCTGAAGAATTTTAACAGTTTTCTTGTATCTACGAACGCCAGAATGCATAAAATTGACCTAAACGTCTCCTTTTCCTATTCTGAGTCGATTCTGCACACTTTAAGTGTGTTTGGTGGCTCAGAACCATCAAAAAACGTTGAAATATAGTTCAAATTCAATAAAAATCGACAAAAATACAGTTTCTAGCTAAAATTTGATGGTTTCGTTGCACTTTCCGAGCCCGTAGGGTATCTGAGTGGCTTAAAAGTACAAGAAAACACTTCAAAAGTGACGTTTCTGAAGAATTTTAACAGTTTTCTTGTATCTACGAACGCCAGAATGCATAAAATTGACCTAAACGTCTCCTTTTCCTATTCTGAGTCGATTCTGCATGCTTTAAGTGTGTTTGGTGGCTCAGAACCATCAAAAAAACGTTGAAATATAGTTCAAATTCAATAAAAATCGACAAAAATACAGTTTCTAGCTAAAATTTGATGGTTTCGTTGCACTTTCCGAGCCCGTAGGGTATCTGAGTGGCTTAAAAGTACAAGAAAACACTTCAAAAGTGACGTTTCTGAAGAATTTTAACAGTTTTCTTGTATCTACGAACGCCAGAATGCATAAAATTGACCTAAACGTCTCCTTTTCCTATTCTGAGTCGATTCTGCATGCTTTAAGTGTGTTTGGTGGCTCAGAACCATCAAAAAAACGTTGAAATATAGTTCAAATTCAATAAAAATCGACAAAAATACAGTTTCTAGCTAAAATTTGATGGTTTCGTTGCACTTTCCGAGCCCGTAGGGATCTGAGTGGCTTAAAAGTACAAGAAAACACTTCAAAAGTGACGTTTCTGAAGAATTTTAACAGTTTTCTTGTATCTACGAACGCCAGAATGCATAAAATTGACCTAAACGTCTCCTTTTCCTATTCTGAGTCGATTCTGCATGCTTTAAGTGTGTGTTTGGTGGCTCAGAACCATCAAAAAACGTTGAAATATAGTTCAAATTCAATAAAAATCGACAAAAATACAGTTTCTAGCTAAAATTTGATGGTTTCGTTGCACTTTCCGAGCCCGTAGGGTATCTGAGTGGCTTAAAAGTACAAGAAAACACTTCAAAAGTGACGTTTCTGAAGAATTTTAACAGTTTTCTTGTATCTACGAACGCCAGAATGCATAAAATTGACCTAAACGTCTCCTTTTCCTATTCTGAGTCGATTCTGCATGCTTTAAGTGTGTTTGGTGGCTCAGAACCATCAAAAAAACGTTGAAATATAGTTCAAATTCAATAAAAATCGACAAAAATACAGTTTCTAGCTAAAATTTGATGGTTTCGTTGCACTTTTCCGAGCCCGTAGGGTATCTGAGTGGCTTAAAAGTACAAGAAAACACTTCAAAAGTGACGTTTCTGAAGAATTTTAACAGTTTTCTTGTATCTACGAACGCCAGAATGCATAAAATTGACCTAAACGTCTCCTTTTCCTATTCTGAGTCGATTCTGCATGCTTTAAGTGTGTTTGGTGGCTCAGAACCATCAAAAAACGTTGAAATATAGTTCAAATTCAATAAAAATCGACAAAAATACAGTTTCTAGCTAAAATTTGATGGTTTCGTTGCACTTTCCGAGCCCGTAGGGTTATCTGAGTGGCTTAAAAGTACAAGAAAACACTTCAAAAGTGACGTTTCTGAAGAATTTTAACAGTTTTCTTGTATCTACGAACGCCAGAATGCATAAAATTGACCTAAACGTCTCCTTTTCCTATTCTGAGTCGATTCTGCATGCTTTAAGTGTGTTTGGTGGCTCAGAACCATCAAAAAACGTTGAAATATAGTTCAAATTCAATAAAAATCGACAAAAATACAGTTTCTAGCTAAAATTTGATGGTTTCGTTGCACTTTCCGAGCCCGTAGGGTATCTGAGTGGCTTAAAAGTACAAGAAAACACTTCAAAAGTGACGTTTCTGTAGAATTTTAACAGTTTTCTTGTATCTACGAACGCCAGAATGCATAAAATTGACCTAAACGTCTCCTTTTCCTATTCTGAGTCGATTCTGCATGCTTTAAGTGTGTTTGGTGGCTCAGAACCATCAAAAAACGTTGAAATATAGTTCAAATTCAATAAAAATCGACAAAAATACAGTTTCTAGCTAAAATTTGATGGTTTCGTTGCACTTTCCTTGCCCGTAGGGTATCTGAGTGGCTCAAAAGTACAAGAAAACACTTCAAAAGTGACATTTGTGAAGAATTTTAACAGTTTTTTGTATCTACGAACGCCAGAATGCATAAAATTGACCTAAACGTCTCCTTTTTCCTATTCTGAGTCGATTCTGCATGCTTTAAGTGTGTTTGGTGGCTCAGAACCATCAAAAAACGTTGAAATATAGTTCAAATTCAATAAAAATCGACAAAAATACAGTTTCTAGCTAAAATTTGATGGTTTCGTTGCACTTTCGAGCCCGTTGGGTATCTGAGGGTTAAAAGTACAAGAAAACACTTCAAAGTGACGTTTCTGAAGAATTTTAACAGTTTTCTTGTATCTACGAACGCCAGAATGCTAAAATTGACTAAACGTCTCCTTTTCCTATTCTGAGTCGATCTGCATGCTTTAAGTGTGTTTGTGGCTCAGAACATCAAAAAAGTAGTGGCTTAAAGTACAAGAAAACACTTCAAAAGTGACGTTTCTGAAGAATTTTAACAGTTTTCTTGTATCTACGAACGCCAGAATGCATAAATTGACCTAAACGTCTCCTTTTCCTATTCTGAGTCGATTCTGCATGCTTTAAGTGTGTTTGGTGGCTCAGAACCATCAAAAAACGTTGAAATATAGTTCAAATTCAATAAAAAATCGACAAAAATACAGTTTCTAGCTAATTTTGATGGTTTCGTTGCACTTTCCGAGCCCGTAGGGTATCTGAGTGGCTTAAAAGTACAAGAAAACACTTCAAAAGTGACGTTTCTGAAGAATTTTAACAGTTTTCTTGTATCTACGAACGCCAGAATGCATAAAATTGACCTAAACGTCTCCGTTTCCTATTCTGAGTCGATTCTGCATGCTTTAAGTGTGTTTGGTGCTCAGAACCATCAAAAAACGTTGAAATATAGTTCAAATTCAATAAAAATCGACAAAAATACAGTTTCTAGCTAAAATTTGATGGTTTCGTTGCACTTTCCGAGCCCGTAGGGTATCTGAGTGGCTTAAAGTACAAAAAACACTTCAAAGTGACGTTTCTGAAGAATTTTAACAGTTTTCTTGTATCTACGAACGCCAGAATGCATAAAATTGACCTAAACGTCTCCTTTTCTATTCTGAGTCGATTCTGCATGCTTTAAGTGTGTTTGGTGGCTCAGAACCATCAAAACGTTGAAATATAGTTCAAATTCAATAAAAATCGACAAAAATACAGTTTCTAGCTAAAATTTGATGGTTTCGTTGCACTTTCCGAGCCCGTAGGTATCTGAGTGGCTTAAAAGTACAAGAAAACACTTCAAAAGTGACATTTGTGAAGAATTTTAACAGTTTTCTTGTATTACGAACGCCAGAATGCATAAAATTGACCTAAACGTCTCTTTTCCTATTCTGAGTCGATTCTGCATGCTTTAAGTGTGTTTGGTGGCTCAGAACCATCAAAAAACGTTGAAATATAGTTCAAATTCAATAAAAATCGACAAAAATACAGTTTCTAGCTAAAATTTGATGGTTTCGTTGCACTTTCCGAGCCCGTTGGGTATCTGAGTGGCTTAAAAGTACAAGAAAACACTTCAAAAGTGACGTTTCTGAAGAATTTTAACAGTTTTCTTGTATCTACGAACGCCAGAATGCATAAAATTGACCTAAACGTCTCCTTTTCCTATTCTGAGTCGATTCTGCATGCTTTAAGTGTGTTTGGTGGCTCAGAACCATCAAAAAACGTTGAAATATAGTTCAAATTCAATAAAAATCGACAAAAATACAGTTTCTAGCTAAAATTTGATGGTTTCGTTGCACTTTCCGAGCCCGTAGGGTATCTGATGGCTTAAAAGTAAAAGAAAACACTTCAAAAGTGACGTTTCTGAAGAATTTTAACAGTTTTCTTGTATCTACGAACGCCAGAATGCATAAAATTGACCTAAACGTCTCCTTTCCTATTCTGAGTCGATTCTGCATTCTTTAAGTGTGTTTGGTGGCTCAGAACCATCAAAAAACGTTGAAATATAGTTCAAATTCAATAAAAATCGACAAAAATACAGTTTCTAGCTAAAATTTGATGGTTTCGTTGCACTTTCGAGCCCGTAGGGTATCTGGTGCTTAAAAGTACAAGAAAACACTTCAAAGTGACGTTTCTGAAGAATTTTAACAGTTTTCTTGTATCTACGAACGCCAGAATGCATAAAATTGACCTAAACGTCTCCTTTTCATTCTGAGTCGATTCTGCATGCTTTAAGTGTGTTTGGTGGCTCAGAACCATAAAAAAACGTTGAAATATAGTTCAAATTCATAAAAATCGACAAAAATACAGTTTCTAGCTAAATTTGATGGTTTCATTGCACTTTCCGAGCCGTTGGGTATCTGAGTGGCTTAAAGTACAAGAAAACACTTCAAAAGTGACGTTTCTGAAGAATTTTAACAGTTTTCTTGTATCTACGAAAGCCAGAATGCATAAAATTGACTAAACGTCTCCTTTTCCTATTCTGAGTCGATTCTGCATGCTTTAAGTGTGTTTGGTGGCTCAGAACCATAAAAAAACGTTGAAATATAGTTCAAATTCAATAAAAATCGACAAAAATACAGTTTCTAGCTAAAATTTGATGGTTTCATTGCACTTTCCGAGCCCGTTGGGTATCTGAGTGGCTTAAAAGTACAAGAAAACACTTCAAAAGTGACGTTTCTGAAGAATTTTAACAGTTTTCTTGTATCTACGAAAGCCAGAATGCATAAAATTGAGCTAAACGTCTCCTTTTCCTATTCTGAGTCGATTCTGCATGCTTTAAGTGTGTTTGGTGGCTCAGAACCATCAAAAAACGTTGAAATATAGTTCAAATTCAATAAAAATCGACAAAAATACAGTTTCTAGCTAAAATTTGATGGTTTCGTTGCACTTTCCGAGCCCGTCGGGTATCTGAGTGGCTTAAAAGTACAAGAAAACACTTCAAAAGTGACGTTTTTGAAGAATTTTAACAGTTTTCTTGTATCTACGAACGCCAGAATGCATAAAATTGACCTAAACGTCTCCTTTTCCTATTCTGATTCGATTCTGCATGCTTTAAGTGTGTTTGGTGGCTCAGAACCATCAAAAAACGTTGAAATATAGTTCAAATTCAATAAAAATCGACAAAAATACAGTTTCTAGCTAAAATTTGATGGTTTCGTTGCACTTTCCGAGCCCGTAGGGTATCTGAGTGGCTTAAAAGTACAAGAAAACACTTCAAAAGTGACGTTTCTGAAGAATTTTAACAGTTTTCTTGTATCTACGAACGCCAGAATGCATAAAATTGACCTAAACGTCTCCTTTTCCTATTCTGAGTCGATTCTGCATGCTTTAAGTGTCTTTGGTGGCTCAGAACCATCAAAAACGTTGAAATATATTTCAAATTCAATAAAAATCGACAAAAATACAGTTTCTAGCTAAAATTTGATGGTTTCGTTGCACTTTCCGAGCCCGTAGGGTATCTGAGTGGCTTAATCTGAGTGGCTTAAAAGTACAAGAAAACACTTCAAAAGTGACGTTTCTGAAGAATTTTAACAGTTTTCTTGTATCTACGAACGCCAGAATGCATAAAATTGACCTAGACGTCTCCTTTTCCTATTCTGAGTCGATTCTGCATGCTTTAAGTGTGTTTCTGTGGCTCAGAACCATCAAAAAACGTTGAAATATAGTTCAAATTCAATAAAAATCGACAAAAATACAGTTTCTAGCTAATATTTGATGGTTTCGTTGCACTTTCCGAGCCCGTAGGTTATCTGAGTGGCTTAAAAGTACAAGAAAACACTTCAAAAGTGACGTTTCTGAAGAATTTTAACAGTTTTCTTGTATCTACGAACGCCAGAATGCATAAAATTGACCTAAACGTCTCCTTTTCCTATTCTGAGTCGATTCTGCATGCTTTAAGTGTGTTTGGTGGCTCAGAACCATCAAAAAACGTTGAAATATAGTTCAAATTCAATAAAGATCGACAAAAATACAGTTTCTAGCTAAAATTTGATGGTTTCGTTGCACTTTCCGAGCCCGTTGGGTATCTGAGTGGCTTAAAAATACAAGAAAACACTTCAAAAGTGACGTTTCTGAAGAATTTTAACAGTTTTCTTGTATCTACGAACGCCAGAATGCATAAAATTGACCTAAACGTCTCCTTTTCCTATTCTGAGTCGATTCTGCATGCTTTAAGTGTGTTTGGTGGCTCAGAACCATCAAAAAACGTTGAAATATAGTTCAAATTCAATAAAAATCGACAAAAATACAGTTTCTAGCTAAAATTTCATGGTTTCGTTGCACTTTCCGAGCCCGTAGGGTATCTGAGTGGCTTAAAAGTACAAGAAAACACTTCAAAAGTGACGTTTCTGAAGAATTTTAACAGTTTTCTTGTATCTACGAACGCCAGAATGCATAAAATTGACCTAAACGTCTCCTTTTCCTATTCTGAGTCGATTCTGCATGCTTTAAGTGTGTTTGGTGGCTCAGAACCATCAAAAAACGTTGAAATATAGTTCAAATTCAATAAAAATCGACAAAAATACAGTTTCTAGCTAAAATTTGATGGTTTCGTTGCACTTTCCGAGCCCGTAGGGTATCTGAGTGGCTTAAAAGTACAAGAAAACACTTCAAAAGTGACGTTTCTGAAGAATTTTAACAGTTTTCTTGTATCTACGAACGCCAGAATGCATAAAATTGACCTAAACGTCTCCTTTTCCTATTCTGAGTCGATTCTGCATGCTTTAAGTGTGTTTGGTGGCTCAGAACCATCAAAAAACGTTGAAATATAGTTCAAATTCAATAAAAATCGACAAAAATACAGTTTCTAGCTAAAATTTGATGGTTTCGTTGCACTTTCCGAGCCCGTAGGGTATCTGAGTGGCTTAAAAGTACAAGAAAACACTACAAAAGTGACGTTTCTGAAGAATTTTAACAGTTTTCTTGTATCTACGAACGCCAGAATGCATAAAATTGACCTAAACGTCTCCTTTTCCTATTCTGAGTCGATTCTGCATGCTTTAAGTGTGTTTGGTGGCTCAGAACCATCAAAAAACGTTGAAATATAGTACAAATTCAATAAAAATCGACAAAAAGACAGTTTCTAGCTAAAATTTGATGGTTTCGTTGCACTTTCCGAGCCCGTAGGGTATCTGAGTGGCTTAAAAGTACAAGAAAACACTTCAAAAGTGACGTTTCTGAAGAATTTTAACAGTTTTCTTGTATCTACGAACGCCAGAATGCATAAAATTGACCTAAACGTCTCCTTTTTCCTATTCTGAGTCGATTCTGCATGCTTTAAGTGTGTTTGGTGGCTCAGAACCATCAAAAAACTTTGAAATATAGTTCAAATTCAATAAAAATCGACAAAAATACAGTTTCTAGCTAAAATTTGATGGTTTCTGTGCGGCCGTGGCCTGAGAGCCCCAAGAACCCGGAATAATAACACTTAGGGGTAGCTGCTTTTTATTCTCACTCTTAACTGTCTAACCTCTCTTCTCAGAATTCCCAGCGCGCACTCGCTTAGTGCCCGCGCTGCCAACTTAACATATCAAGCATCCCTACATCCCCCATCTTTTGTATTATTCTTTACTTTAAACTAGATTTACAAAACTAAGATATAACTATTAAAATAACAACGTATCTAAATAATATAATACTAGAAAGTGGTTTAATTTATCACAAAATCTTTAAATCTGCCTGGTGGTTTTTTCGTGCGGTTTGGTCTCGCAGAGACGGGAGGTGTTGGCGTTTTTGGTTGTTTGTTGGTTGGTGAAGACATGATCTCTGGCTCAGAATTTCTTGGGGGATTTTCACCCAGCTCTGGTAGTTTTTGCAAATGTTGTCGGTTTCTTCTGACCTGGCCATGAGGAGTCTTTACCCAGTATGATCTTGGTGTTTCATCTGGCGTCTGCACCATTCCCTCTTCTTTTCGATGAATAAGCCACACTCGATCACCAGCCTTCAGCTCCGCATTATCTTTCGTGCGATGCCGTCTATCGTAGTGATGTTTTTGTCGTTGTTTTTCTGCCTCCATTTCTCTCCTAATTGCTTGATGGTTTGGCAGCTTTGGTACCAATCTTCTGCTTATTGCTGGCACCCTGTCCCGTAACTGCCTGCCAAACAACAGCTGGGCTGGGGAGGCTCCGCAGGATAAGGGAGTATTTCTGTAGGCCAGCATGCCCAGAAATGGATCCTCGTTCTTCTTCAAGATGGTTTTCAATAGTTTGACTGCACTTTCTGCTTGTCCATTACTCTGCTGGAATTCCGGGCTGCTGCTCACCCATCGAAATCCGTAGTCCTTGGCAAAAGTTCTGAACTCGAGGCTGTCGAACTGTTTACCATTATCGCTTCTTAATTCTTCCGGAATTCCATGGTGCGAGAATATGTCCTTGAGATATTCTATTGTTTCTAAGCTAGTCAGTTTTTTCAGCTTGCGAATTTCAGGGTATTTCGAGTAATAGTCCTGCACCACTAGGTAATTCTTTCCATTGTAGTAGGCGAGGTCCGCACCTAGGACTTTCCACGGACGGGATGGTACTGTGGAAGGGATCATTGGCTCGACTACAGGCTGGCGGTGCTTGATACAAGTCTCGCAGTTTTCAACCATATCCTTCAGATGTCGGCGTAATTCAGGCCACCAAACTGTTGTCTTCGCTTTTTCCAGACATTTGGGCGTGCCCAGGTGTCCATCGTGTAGTACTCGCAAACATTGCTTGCGGAGGGCCCTGGGAATTACTAAGCGATCTCTATAACAGATTAGGTTATTGTGGATTTTTAATTCGTTACGAAATTTAAAGTATGGTGTCACGGCAGTAGGTGGTTTTCCTGGCCATGTTTCTACTACAAATTTCTTCAATAGTTGCATTTCTTGATCTTCCTCCTGATGTTTCCGTACCACCTCTTCTGAGCAGGAACTCGATGATAGTTCTGTCAACACTGCGTTGATATATATTTCCTGGTCCTAAGCGCTGAATCGCCGTCGCGGACGCCTTCGTGTAGAGGTGCGCGAGATAACGCGTCGGGTACATGGAATGTTTTTCCCGGGACGTATTGCACATCATAATTAAACTTTAACAACCGCATTCTTAGTCTTTGTAATCGGTTGGAGAGTTTATTAATTTCTTTCGTCGTTAATATCACTAACAGCGGTTTGTGGTCCGTTAGCACTAAAAAACGCGATCCTATGAGAAATTGCTCTAACCGTTCGCATGCCCACGTGGCTGCGAGTGCTTCTTTTTCGATCTGAGCATACCGTTGCTCCGCGTCACTTAAGGTTTTGGAACAAAAGTACACTGGTTTCCAGTTGTCGTCATTTTGCTGTTGTTCCAACACAGCTCCAATTCCAAATGCTGAGGCGTCGGCTGCGACTCGTGTTGGTTTGTCGACGTCATATTTTGCTTATACGGGAGCTGATGCTATAGTTTCCTTTAAATTCTGGAATTCTTCCTCGTGTTTTTCTGTCCATACAAATGACGTGCTGTTTTTTATCGTCTCTCGTAGATACTTGGTTTTCTCGGCAACATTGCTAATAAATTTCGCGACATAATTTACCATACCAAGAAATCGTTTGACTTCTGTTGGGTTGTTGGGTGCTGGATAGTCACGAATAGCTGCTATGCTTTTTGGGTCAATTTTGATACCTTCCGCTCCAACAACATATCCCAAGTAAGAGGTTTCTGATTTGTTGAATTCACATTTGTCTTTGTTGAGCGTTAAACCGTGTTTCTTCACTACTGTTAGCACTTTGTCCAAATTTTCATTGTGTTCTTGACTGTTTCTGCCCGTGACTAGAATATCGTCAGCATGCACGTGTATCCAGTCAGACTGAAGTTCTTGTATTATTCCATACAGTGTTTTTTGAAATATTTCTGGAGCCGATGTTATACCGAAAGGTATTCTTCGATACATGTATCTTCCGAAAGGTGTTATGAACGCGGTGTATTTTCGTGATTCCGGTGTAATTTCCAGTTGCCAAAACCCGGAAGAGAAATCTAATTTCGAAAATAACTTGGCTTCCCTCAATTTGGCAAGCGTTTCGTCCACTGATGGGAGCTGATACCGTTCGCGTCTCACGAACTGATTTAATTGCGTAAAGTCTGCACACACACGTACTTTACCGTTTTTCTTTTGTGCTACCACCATAGGTGCACACCACTCTGTTGGACTGTCCACACGTTCGATCACTTTTTGTGTCACCATTTTGTTTATTTCTTTTTCCACTTGCTTCATTAACGGAAGGGGTATTCTCCTGGGTGTCGCAATGGAGAATGAAACTGCGCCCTCCTCAACACAGATCTTATGCTGAAAGTTGTGTAACTTCCCCAAACCTTTCAATACTTCAGGCCATTTTGCGAGAATTTCTTCTTTGGTTGATCGCTTATTTTCTAGCCTCACTTGATCGATCATTTTTATCTCGTTTCCCAACCGCTGTACGATCTGTAGTTTCAGCAAAGCTGGTTCTCCCAGAAGGTTTTCGTTCGTGCCAGCGACGTAGGCTTTAATGACTTCTTGTCTCCCACCTATTTCTAAGGGAATTTTTATTTTGCCCAGCACGGGACATCTGTTTTGGCCCAAACCTGCTAATACTGTTCGAGTAGGTTTCAATCTGTAATAATTTTTTAATTTCTCTTCATAGTCTTTTGAGGTTATGACCGATTCCTCAGCCCCTGTGTCAAGTTTAAAGACTAATTTTATTTCACCACAGTTGAGAGTCATGCGAAACCGGCTGGATCGCTGCACTCTGTTCACCTTAATAACTCGATAAAGCTCGTAGTCACTGTTGTCAGTGCTACTTTGATCTGCTTGTACATTTTCATTAATTCGTTTCGTTCGGCACTCAGACCCATAGTGACCAATCAGTCGACATTTTCTGCATTTTTGGTTGTTGGCTGGACATTCTGTTCTGGGATGGCTTGGTTCTTTACCACAGCGCATACATTTGTTTCTGTTTTTCTTTTTTTCTGGTCGATTCCTTTGTTCTCGACTACTTTTCTGCTTTTGTGGCTTTTTGTTCTTGACAGCGCCTATATGCACCCCCTCTCTGAGCTCTTGGTTTTCTGTTTTGATCGTCTCAGCTTGCATAATTTTATTTACCGTCATTTCTAGGGTTAATTTTTCAGTCAATTGTAGTGACTCGGATAATTTTTGATCCCGTATGCCCACTACAAGTCGGTCACGAACCAATTCGTCCTCTAACTGTCCGTATTTACAGTCTTTACCTAGAGCAACAATGGCAGTAATATATTCTTGTGCGGACTCACCTTCTTTTTGGTTTCCCCGATTGAACTTGGCTCTTGCATAAATTATATTTGTAGTTCCAACAAAGTAGCCAGTAAAAAATTGTTTCGCCTCTGCGTACGTGTCGAATGAATACTCGTCTTTCTTTTTCGTTTCGAGAATCTTCGTGACTTTCTGGCCCATGTGGAGCAAAAGACTATTTATTTGTACTTTCTCGTCTGCTGTGTCCAACTTTGTCGTTATTCTGTAGCGTTCATAATGCGTTAGCCATGCCGTCCATTCGTTTTTGTCGAAACTAAATGCTTCGGGAGCCGGCACTGAATTAATTACGCTTGGTTTTGCAGTTGAGTGCAGATTCTGGAGCATTTGTTGTAGGACGTTCAGTTGTTGGCGTAGGTCAGCGATTTCCTGCTTATCGTCGCCGTTGTCCGTCATTTTGTGGATTTTCTTGTTTGTTTCTTTTTCGAACTTATCCGTTGGTTGTTTTCACACCTGACACCATGTGCGGCCGTGCCTGAGAGCCCCAAGAACCCGGAATAATAACACTTAGGGGTAGCTGCTTTTTATTCTCACTCTTAACTGTCTAACCTCTCTTCTCACAATTCCCAGCGCGCACTCGCTTAGTGCCCGCGCTGCCAACTTAACATATCAAGCATCCCTACAGTTTCGTTGCACTTTCCGAGCCCGTAGGGTATCTGAGTGGCTTAAAAGTACAAGAAAACACTTCAAAAGTGACGTTTCTGAAGAATTTTAACAGTTTTCTTGTATCTACGAACGCCAGAATGCATAAAATTGACCTAAACGTCTCCTTTTCCTATTCTGAGTCGATTCTGCATGCTTTAAGTGTGTTTGGTGGCTCAGAACCATCAAAAAACGTTGAAATATAGTTCAAATTCAATAAAAATCGACAAAAATACAGTTTCTAGCTAAAATTTGATGGTTTCGTTGCACTTTCCGAGCCCGTAGGGTATCTGAGTGGCTTAAGAGTACAAGAAAACACTTCAAAAGTGACGTTTCTGAAGAATTTTAAAAGTTTTCTTGTATCTACGAACGCCAGAATGCATAAAATTGACCTAAACGTCTCCTTTTCCTATTCTGAGTCGATTCTGCATGCTTTAAGTGTGTTTGGTGGCTCAGAACCATCAAAAAACGTTGAAATATAGTTCAAATTCAATAAAAATCGACAAAAATAACAGTTTCTAGCTAAAATTTGATGGTTTCGTTGCACTTTCCGAGCCGTAGGGTATCTGAGTGCTAAAAGTACAAGAAAACACTTCAAAGTGACGTTTCTGAAGAATTTTAACAGTTTTCTTGTATCTACGAACGCCAGAATGCATAAAATTGACCTAAACGTCTCCTTTTCCTATTCTGAGTCGATTCTGCATGCTTTAAGTGTGTTTGGTGGCTCAGAACCATCAAAAAACGTTGAAATATAGTTCAAATTCAATAAAAATCGACAAAAATACAGTTTCTAGCTAAAATTTGATGTTTCGTTGCACTTTCCGACCCGTAGGGTATCTGAGTGGCTTAAAAGTACAAGAAAACACTTCAAAAGTGACGTTTCTGAAGAATTTTAACAGTTTTCTTGTATCTACGAACGCCAGAATGCATAAAATTGACCTAAACGTCTCCTTTTCCTATTCTGAGTCGATTCTGCATGCTTTAAGTGTGTTTGGTGGCTCAGAACCATCAAAAAACGTTGAAATATAGTTCAAATTCAATAAAAATCGACAAAAATACAGTTTCTAGCTAAAATTTGATGTTTCGTTGCACTTTCCGAGCCCGTAGGTATCTGATGGCTTAAAAGTACAAGAAAACACTTCAAAAGTGACGTTTCTGAAGAATTTTAACAGTTTTCTTGTATTATCGACTTAGCCAAATCATAAACTTACAAACGTTGATTTCCTTCATCAATCGCAAAACTTAAGTGTTATTTGATGGCTAAACATCAAAACTGAATATTAAATTCTAAAAATCACAAGAAAAACTAGATGCTTACTAAGAATTTTAAGTTTTCTTATTTCCGACCCGTAGTCATAAAATTGCCTAAAGTCATAAACATCAAAAGTCGTTCTGAATTTTAGAGTTTTCTGTATAAAACGTGCAGAATCAAAAATTACTAAACTCCTATTCCATTCTATACAATTCATGTTTTAATGTGTTTTGCCGACCTAAAAAACTGAATGCTTACAAATCAAAAAACACAAAATACGTTCTAGCAAAATTTATTTTCTTGACCTAACCGAAAAAATTGACCTAAAGTCCTTAATCATGAACTTCAGAGTATGTTTGGGTAACACATAAACTTGAATTAGTCAAATTCATAAAATGACAAAAAAAGTTTCTTCATTTGATGGTTTCGTGCACTTTCGCGTGGGCTATACCTAAAAGTAAAAACAAATTCATAAAATGACAAAATTTTACAGTTTTCTATTAAAAGATGTTTGTAACTTTCCACCCTGGTATCTATGCTTAATATAAAAACATCAAAATGATCGTTTCTGAAATTTAACATTTCTTTATCTACAAAAATCATAAAATTGACCTAACTCCCTTTCCTATCTGATCATTCAGCTTAAGTTTTGGCTCGAACATCAAAAACGTTGAAATATAGTCAAATTCATAAAAATCGACAAAATACTTTCTAGCTAAATTTGATGTTTGTGCACTTCCGACCCTAGTCTGATTGGTTAAATAAAAAAACATCAAAATACGTTTCTAAAATTTTACGTTTTCTTTATCTACAAGCCGAATGCATAAAATTGACCTAAACTCTCCTTTCCTATTCTGATCGATTCTGCATGCTAAGTGTTTGTGGCTCAACCATCAAAAAACTTGAAATATATTCAAATTCAATAAAATCGACAAAAATAATTTCTAGCTAAATTTATGTTTCTTGCACTTTCCGAGCCCTAGTATCTGATGGTTAAAGTACAAGAAAACACTTCAAATGACGTTTAAGAATTTTAACAGTTTTCTTGTATCTACAACGCCAAACAAATGACCTAAACTCTCCTTTTCCTATTCTGATCGATTCTGCATGCTTAAGTGTTTTGGTGGCTCAGAACCATCAAAAAACGTTGAAATATATTCAATTCAATAAAATCGACAAAAATACAGTTTCTAGCTAAAATTTGATGTTTCGTTCACTTTTCCGAGCCCGTGGGTATCTGATGCCTTAAAGTACATAGAAAAACTCAAAAAGACGTTCGAAATTTTAACAGTTTCTTGAATTTACACGACGCCAAATGCATAAAATTGACCTAAACGTCTCCTTTTCCTATTCTATCGATTCTGCATGCTTTAATTTTTGTGCTCAAACCATCAAAAACTGAAATATGTTCAAATTCAATAAAAATCGACAAAAATACATTTCTACTAAATATTGATGGTTTCGTTGCACTTTCCGAGCCCGTAGGTATCTGATGCTTAAAATACAAAAAACATTCAAAATGACGTTTCTGAAGATTTTAACAGTTTTCTGTATCTACAACCCAAATCATAAAATGACCTAAACTCCCTTTCCTTTCGACATTCTGCATGCTTTAAGGTTTGGTGCTCAAACCACAAAAAACGTTGAAATATATTCAAATTCAATAAAAATCGACAAAAATACAGTTCTACAAAATTTGATGTTCGTTGCACTTTCCACCCGTAGGTACTATGCTAAAATACAAAAACACTTCAAAAGTGACTTTCTGAAATTTTAACAGTTTTCTTTATCTACAACGCCAGAATGCATAAAATTGACCTAAACTCTCCTTTTCCTATCTATCATTCTGCATCTTATTGTTGTGCTCAAACCATCAAAAAACGTTGAAATATAGTTCAAATTCAATAAAAATCGACAAAAATACAGTTTCTGCTAAAATTATGGTTTCGTTGCACTTCCGACCCGGTTCTGATGCTTAAAATAAAAAAACACTTCAAAAGTACGTTTCGAAAATTTTAACTTTCTTGTATCTACAACGCCAAATCATAAATTGACCTAAACTCTCCTTTCCTATTCTATCATTCTCATGCTTAAGTGTGTTGGGCTCAGAACCATCAAAAACGTTGAAATATAGTTCAAATTCAATAAAAATCGACAAAAATACATTTCTAGCTAAATTTATGTTCGTTGCACTTCCGACCCGTAGGTATCTATGCTTAAAAGTACAAGAAAACACTTCAAAAGTGACGTTTCTGAAAATTTAACATTTTCTTGTATCTACAACGCCAAATGCATAAAATTGACCTAAACGTCTCCTTTTCCTATTCTGATCATTCTGCATGCTTAAGTGTGTTGGTGCTCAGAACCATCAAAAACGTTGAAATATATTCAAATTCAATAAAAATCGACAAAAATACAGTTTCTAGCTAAAATTTGATGGTTTCGTTGCACTTTCCGAGCCCGTAGGTATCTGATGGCTAAAATACAAGAAAACACTTCAAAATGACGTTTCTGAAGATTTTAACAGTTTTCTTGTACTACACGCCAAATGCATAAAATGACCTAAACGTCTCCTTCCTATCATCGATTTTTTTCTGAATAGTTCAATCATAAACGAAATACATTCTCAAAATGTTCTACTTCCGGCCGGATCTTCTTAAAAAAAAAAACACTCAAAATGCTCTAAGATTACGTTTCTTTTCACACAATCTAATACCAACGTCTTTCCTCTACGATCTCATCTTATGTTGGCTCAGAACACAAAACTTGAATATAGTTCAAATCATAAATCGACAAAACGTTCATAATTATGTCGACTTCCGACTGATCTAGTTATCAGAAAACACTTCAAGGCTGATTTTACTTTCTTTTCTACAACCCAAGCAAATCTAACCCCTTTCCTATCTGGTCATCCTGCTTATTTGTCTGAACACAAAACTAATTATCAAATCAATAAATCAAAACAGTTCACAAATTTAGTTCGTCACTTCGACCGTAGTTCTGGAATACAAAACACTCAAGACTTCAATTAACTTCTTATCCACCCAAATAAATTACAATCCTTTTCTATTCTATCGATCGCTCTAGTGTTTGTGCTCAACCTAAAACTGAATATTCAAATCATAAAATCGACAAATACATTCTACTAAAATTGATGTCGTCACTTCACCAGGTTATGCTAAAAGACAAAACACTCAAATACTCAAGAATTAAATTCGTACACCAATCATAATTACCTAACCCTTTATTTATCATTCGCATCTTAGTTTTGTGTAACCATCAAAACTTAATATATTCAAATTCATAAAATCGACAAAATACATTTCACTAAATGAGTTCTCTTCCCGATCTGCTAAACAAGAAAATTCAAAATACTTGAATTAAGTTCTTGATTACGACCATGCAAATACCTAAACTCCTTTCTGATCTCTGACTATGTTGTGCACCAAAACGTGAAATATTCAATCAATAAAAACGACAAATACATTCACTAAAATGAGTTCGTTCTTCCCGTGATCTGATGCTAATCAAAAAACCTTCAAAATCGTTCTGAATTAATTTCTTGACAACCAATCATAATTGACCTAAACCCTTTTCAATCATCGCATGCTTATGTGTTTGTCTAAACCATCAAACTAAATATATTCAAATTCATAAATCACAAAACGTCTGCTAAAATTATGTTCGTTCCTTTCCGACTGTACTGATTAAAACAAAAACCAAAAGAGTTAATTTTACTTTCTGTATCACACGCAGAATGCTAATGCCTAAACTCTCCTTCTCTAGTGATTGCATCTTTAGTGTTGTGCTCAACCTAAAACGTGAAATATTCAATCAATAAACGACAAATACGTTCTAGCTAAATTTATGTTTCACTTCCACTAGGTATCTGATGTAAACAAGAAACACTCAAATACTTCAATTTACATTTTCTTTTTACAACCAAATCAAAATACTAAACTCCCTTTTCTCTCACTATGTTGGCTCAAACATCAAAACTGAAATAATCAAATTCAAAACGACAAATCATTCTACTAAAATTTATTTTCGTTCACTTTCACCAGTCGATGCTTAAAATAAAAAACTCAAAGTACGTTCGAAAATTAACATTTCTTGTACTACGACCAGAATGCATAAATTACCTAACTTCTTTTCCATCTACTAAAATTTGATGGTTTGTTGCTTTCGACCCGTGACGATTGTTAAAATACAAAAACACCAAAAGATCTTTAAGATTTTAACATTTCTACTAGAACCAAATGCTAAAATGACCAAACTCCCTTCCATTGATCTTCTGATGTTTAAGTTTTGGCTCAGAACCATCAAAAATTGAAATAATTCAATTCAATAAATCGATCTTCTACTAAAATTTGTGGTTCGTCCTTCAGACGTAGATGATCTAAAATACAAAAAAATTCAAAATGAGTTCTGAAATTTACAGTTTTCTTCTACAAGCCAAATCTAAAATGACCTAAATTCCTTTTCCTATCTACATCGCATGCTAATGTTTTGTGCTCAGACCATCAAAAAACGTTGAAATAAGTTCATTCAATAAATCAAAAAACGTTTAGTAAAATTTATGTCGTTCATTCCAGCCCGTAGTATGATGGTTAAAATACAAGAACCTAAAAGGAGTTTTCGAAGAATTAACACTTCTACGAACGCCAGATGCAAATTGATAACGTTCCTTTTCCTTTCATCGATCGCATGCTTAAGTTTTTGTGCTCAGAACCATCAAAAAACTTAAATTAGTTCATTCATAAAAACGAAAAATACGTTTCTACTAAAATTTATGTCGTGCACTTTCGAGCCAGTAGATTGATGGCTTAAAGACAAAAACCTTCAAAAGTAGTTTCTGAAGAATTTAACATTTTCTTGCTTATCTACGAAGCAGAATCTAAAAGACCAAACTCTTTTTCCTATTCTATCATTCTCAGCTTTAAGTTTTGTGTAGAACATCAAAAACTTAAATATATTCAAATTCAATAAAAACGACAAAAATACAGTTTCTAGCTAAAATTTGATTTCGTGATTCCACCCGAGTATGATGGCTTAAAAGTACAAGAAAACACTTCAAAAGTACTTTCTGAAGATTTTAAGTTTTCTTGTATCTACAACCCAAATCATAAAATTGACCTAAACTCCTTTTCCTTTCTGTACGATTTGCATGCTTTAAGTGTGTTTGGTGGCTCAGAACCATCAAAACGTTGAAATATATTCAAATTCAATAAAAATCGACAAAAATACAGTTTCTAGCTAAAATTGATGGTTTCGTTCACTTTCCGAGCCCGTAGGTATCTGTTTGATGTTTCGTTGCACTTTCCGACCCGTAGGGTATCTGATGCTTAAAAGTACAAAAAACACTTCAAAAGTGACGTTTCTGAAGAATTTTACAGTTTTCTTGTATCACGAACGCCAGAATGCATAAAATGACCTAAACTCTCCTTTTCCTATTCTGAGTCGATTCTGCATGCTTAATGTTTTGGTGGCTCAGAACCATCAAAAAACGTTGAAATATAGTTCAAATTCAATAAAAATCGACAAAAATACAGTTTCTAGCTAAATTTGATGTTTCGTTGCACTTCCGACCCTAGGTATCTGATGCTTAAAAGTACAAGAAACACTTCAAATGACGTTCTGAAGATTTAACAGTTTTCTTGTATCTACGAACGCCAAATGCATAAATTACCTAAACGTCTCCTTTTCCTATTCTGATCGATTCTGCATGCTTTAAGTTGTTTGGTGGCTCAGAACCTCAAAAAACGTTGAAAATAGTTCAAATTCAATAAAAATCGACAAAAACAGTTTCTAGCTAAATTTGATGTTTCGTTGCACTTTCCGACCCTAGGACGATTGGCTTAAAATAAAAAAAACACTTCAAAAGTGACGTTTCTGAAATTTTAACAGTTTTCTTGATTACAACGCCAAATCTAAAATTGACCTAAACCTCCTTTTCCTATTCTGATCGATTCTGCATGCTTTAAGTTTTGTGGCTCAGACCATCAAAAACGTGAAATATAGTCAAATTCAATAAAAATCGACAAAATACAGTTTCTAGCTAAAATTTGATGTTTCGTTGCACTTTCCGACCCGTAGTATCTGATGCTTAAAATACAAGAAAACACTTCAAAATGCTTTCTGAAAATTTTACAGTTTTCTTGTTCACAACGCCAGAATGCTAAAATTGACCTAAACTCTCCTTTTCCTATTCTATCGATTCTCATCTTTAAGTGTGTTTGTGGCTCAACACAAACAATTAAATTCAATAAAAATCCAAACAGTTTCTACAAATTTATGTTTCGTTGCACTTTCCGACCCGTAGGTATCTGATGCTTAAAATAAAGAAAACACTTCAAAATACGTTCTGAGAATTTTAACAGTTTCTGTCTACACGCCAGAATGCATAAATTACCTAAACCCCTTTCCTATCTGATCTTCTGCATGCTTTAATGTGTTTGGTGCTCAAACCATCAAAAAACGTTGAAATTATTCAAATTCAATAAAAATCGACAAAAATACAGTTCTACTAAAATTGATGTTTCGTTGCACTTTCCGAGCCCAGGTATCTGATTGGCTTAAAATACAAGAAAACACTTCAAAATGACGTTTAAGAATTTTAACAGTTTTCTTGTATCACAACGCCAGAATGCATAAATTGACCTAAACGCTCTTTTCCTATCTGAGTCGATTCTGCATGCTTTAATGTGTTGTGCTCAGAACCATCAAAAAACTGAAATATATTCAAATTCAATAAAAATCGAAAAAAACAGTTTCTAGCTAAAATTTGATGTTCGTTGCACTTTCCGACCCGTAGGTATCTGATGGCTTAAAATACAAAAAACACTTCAAAAGTGACGTTTCTGAAGAATTTTAACAGTTTTCTTGTATCTACAACGCCAAATGCATAAAATTGACCTAAACGCTCCTTTTCCTATTCTGAGTCGATTCTGCATCTTTAATGTTTTGTGGCTCAGAACCATCAAAAAACTTGAAATATAGTTCAAATTCAATAAAATCGACAAAAATACAGTTTCTAGCTAAAATTTGATGGTTTCGTTGCACTTTCCGAGCCCGTAGGTATCTGATTGGCTTAAAAGTACAAGAAAACACTTCAAAAGTGACGTTTTCTGAAATTTTAACATTTTCTTGTATCTACAACGCCAAATGCATAAATTGACCTAAACGTCTCCTTTTCCTATTCTGATCGATTCGCATGCTTAAGTGTGTTTGTGGCTCAGAACCATCAAAAAACTTGAAATATAGTTCAAATTCAATAAAAATCGACAAAAATACAGTTTCTAGCTAAAATTTGATGGTTTCGTTGCACTTTCCGAGCCCGTAGGGTATCTGAGTGGCTTAAAAGTACAAGAAAACACTTCAAAAGTGACGTTTCTGAAGAATTTTAACAGTTTTCTTGTATCTACGAACGCCAGAATGCATAAAATTGACCTAAACGTCTCCTTTTCCTATTCTGAGTCGATTCTGCATGCTTTAAGTGTGTTTGGTGGCTCAGAACCATCAAAAAACGTTGAAATATAGTTCAAATTCAATAAAAATCGACAAAAATACAGTTTCTAGCTAAAATTTGATGGTTTCGTTGCACTTTCCGAGCCCGTAGGGTATCTGAGTGGCTTAAAAGTACAAGAAAACACTTCAAAAGTGACGTTTCTGAAGAATTTTAACAGTTTTCTTGTATCTACGAACGCCAGAATGCATAAAATTGACCTAAACGTCTCCTTTTCCTATTCTGAGTCGATTCTGCATGCTTTAAGTGTGTTTGGTGGCTCAGAACCATCAAAAAACGTTGAAATATAGTTCAAATTCAATAAAAATCGACAAAAATACAGTTTCTAGCTAAAATTTGATGGTTTCGTTGCACTTTCCGAGCCCGTAGGGTATCTGAGTGGCTTAAAAGTACAAGAAAACACTTCAAAAGTGACGTTTCTGAAGAATTTTAACAGTTTTCTTGTATCTACGAACGCCAGAATGCATAAAATTGACCTAAACGTCTCCTTTTCCTATTCTGAGTCGATTCTGCATGCTTTAAGTGTGTTTGGTGGCTCAGAACCATCAAAAAACGTTGAAATATAGTTCAAATTCAATAAAAATCGACAAAAATACAGTTTCTAGCTAAAATTTGATGGTTTCGTTGCACTTTCCGAGCCCGTAGGGTATCTGAGTGGCTTAAAAGTACAAGAAAACACTTCAAAAGTGACGTTTCTGAAGAATTTTAACAGTTTTCTTGTATCTACGAACGCCAGAATGCATAAAATTGACCTAAACGTCTCCTTTTCCTATTCTGAGTCGATTCTGCATGCTTTAAGTGTGTTTGGTGGCTCAGAACCATCAAAAAACGTTGAAATATAGTTCAAATTCAATAAAAATCGACAAAAATACAGTTTCTAGCTAAAATTTGATGGTTTCGTTGCACTTTCCGAGCCCGTAGGGTATCTGAGTGGCTTAAAAGTACAAGAAAACACTTCAAAAGTGACGTTTCTGAAGAATTTTAACAGTTTTTTGTATCTACGAACGCCAGAATGCATAAAATTGACCTAAACGTCTCCTTTTCCTATTCTGAGTCGATTCTGCATGCTTTAAGTGTGTTTGGTGGCTCAGAACCATCAAAAAACGTTGAAATATAGTTCAAATTCAATAAAAATCGACAAAAATACAGTTTCTAGCTAAAATTTGATGGTTTCGTTGCACTTTCCGAGCCCGTGGGTATCTGAGTGGCTTAAAAGTACAAGAAAACACTTCAAAAGTGACGTTTCTGAAGAATTTTAACAGTTTTCTTGTATCTACGAACGCCAGAATGCATAAAATTGACCTAAACGTCTCCTTTTCCTATTCTGAGTCGATTCTGCATGCTTTAAGTGTGTTTGGTGGCTCAGAACCATCAAAAAACGTTGAAATATAGTTCAAATTCAATAAAAATCGACAAAAAATACAGTTTCTAGCTAAAATTTGATGGTTTCGTTGCACTTTCCGAGCCCGTAGGGTATCTGAGTGGCTTAAAAGTACAAGAAAACACTTCAAAAGTGACGTTTCTGAAGAATTTTAACAGTTTTCTTGTATCTACGAACGCCAGAATGCATAAAATTGACCTAAACGTCTCCTTTTCCTATTCTGAGTCGATTCTGCATGCTTTAAGTGTGTTTGGTGGCTCAGAACCATCAAAAAACGTTGAAATATAGTTCAAATTCAATAAAAATCGACAAAATACAGTTTCTAGCTAAAATTTGATGGTTTCGTTGCACTTTCCGAGCCCGTAGGTATCTGAGTGGCTTAAAAGTACAAGAAAACACTTCAAAGTGACGTTTCTGAAGAATTTTAACAGTTTTCTTGTATCTACGAACGCCAGAATGCATAAAATTGACCTAAACGTCTCCTTTTCCTATTCTGAGTCGATTCTGCATGCTTTAAGTGTGTTTGGTGGCTCAGAACCATCAAAAAACGTTGAAATATAGTTCAAATTCAATAAAAATCGACAAAAATACAGTTTCTAGCTAAAATTTGATGGTTTCGTTGCACTTTCCGAGCCCGTAGGGTATCTGAGTGGCTTAAAAGTACAAGAAAACACTTCAAAAGTGACGTTTCTGAAGAATTTTAACAGTTTTCTTGTATCTACGAACGCCAGAATGCATAAAATTGACCTAAACGTCTCCTTTTCCTATTCTTAGTCGATTCTGCATGCTTTAAGTGTGTTTGGTGGCTCAGAACCATCAAAAAACGTTGAAATATAGTTCAAATTCAATAAAAATCGACAAAAATACAGTTTCTAGCTAAAATTTGATGGTTTCGTTGCACTTTCCGAGCTCGTAGGGTATCTGAGTGGCTTAAAAGTACAAGGAAACACTTCAAAAGTGACGTTTCTGAAGAATTTTAACAGTTTTCTTGTATCTACGAACGCCAGAATGCATAAAATTGACCTAAACGTCTCCTTTTCCTATTCTGAGTCGATTCTGCATGCTTTAAGTGTGTTTGGTGGCTCAGAACCATCAAAAAACGTTGAAATATAGTTCAAATTCAATAAAAATCGACAAAAATACAATTTCTAGCTAAAATTTGATGGTTTCGTTGCACTTTCCGAGCCCGTAGGGTATCTGAGTGGCTTAAAAGTACAAGAAAACACTTCAAAAGTGACGTTTCTGAAGAATTTTAACAGTTTTCTTGTATCTACTGTAGTGGCCTACTTTGTATTTAAATTTTGAAGAAAAGCGCGCCCAACCGGCGACGGCGACGAAGACGCTGTGTAAGCAAGGAGGTGGGGAGATTGGGGCGAGGGCGACGCGAAGAGCCGGTGGCAGGGGTAGGAAAGCTTAAATGTGAAGGTCGTTGAATGCCATTTGATAGTTTGTCTGATGAGCGCAGATGTCGCTTACGTCGAAATGTATTATTTTTACAGAGTCCTGTACAACTTAGCTGCCACAGTGTACTGTATAGCTGTCAACTAAAAATGGACCAGTGGCGTTGCATGAAAGATTAAGTTGTATTTAAAAATAATTGTTTAATAGTACAAAAATATGTATAATTGTACAATATGTCAGTTCTACTCCAATGCAATATGTAAAAATGTATAAAAATGTAAAAACTTTATTAAAATATTAATAAAAAGTATATAAAAAAAATACACAACGGTATTATCTATTTCTTAATATATGCCCACCAAATTTTTGTTTAAAATTGAAAAAAATTTGCAGCATTGCTCAACAGAAATTTATATATTTATATTCCTGCCATTTTGACATTTCAAAAATTCAGATTCTGAAATAGTTGTCTGTGAATAGTTGTCATGTATTAAGAATTTGTCACTGAATTACTAGATGGGCCCAGGCATAATTAACTATTCACCAGAGAAATGGAAACAACAAGAACTTTATTGAAGTTGCGGGAATAGGTTACACGTACAATAGTATAGGAGGTGCTCATGTAGTTGGAAATTCTTATATTTCTTCCACCATGTCTTTATAAATAATTCAGTAATAGATAGTTGTGCAGTAATAAAGTATTATTCCAAGTGTACAGCATCAGTTGTCCATTTACTGCAGACCCTAGGTTCTTAATCCAGACCAAAAAGTACCTTACATTGTCACATCAAGTGGCAGAACCTTTCTTGTTTGATGGCCCCAGCTGTGAGCATCCAATGAATCCGCTCCAGTTGTCATTTTTCTAACATAAATTAAACCTCAGGTAGAGCTCATGAAAGGAACTTGATAAGAACGCAGAATCTGTAGCATCTACGTTTCTTACAATATTATCAGTAAAATATTTTTCGGCTATTCATGTCCAGAAACGACAATGTATACTTGTTTACTTGTATACTTACATCAAAGTTTTTGCTGCAAATACAACGTCAGTAGCTTAAATTGACTAGAATTTGATTCCAAAGTGCTTTAGATAGTTGAAAGCTAATTAGCTTACCAACCTTATAGTTAAAAATCCACCACTTTTTTAAATTCAGTGGGCACATATTAAAAAATTGATAATATTTTTACTTTTTTAAACGTACGCCACTGTGTGTGGAGCGGTTATGTATAAAAAAGTAAACTGCGTATTTTATGCTGCGTTGTATTTGGTGGTTCTTTGTTCGATTTGTAGCGTTTTGAGTTTTGTGGTGTGTTTTTTTTTTTAGCCTTTTACGTACTTTTTAAGTGATTTTAGTGTTAGTGATTAGAATAAACAGACAATTAATTAATAATAATGTAAGTGTGACAATAAATTTCGTTTATTTGGTAAGAATTTTTGTAATGAAAGCGTTTCAAATTAAAAAATATTATTTTTTACACAGCACGATGACGAGCACATTAGCCAAAAATACTTGTTCTGTAAAAGGCTGCGGAAAGCGAGAGCTACCGATGTACCGTTTCCCCAATCCAAAAACAAACGGGGAACGTTTTCGTAAGTGGGTTCTGGCAGCAAATAATCCTCGATTCGAGCAACTAGGAGATAATGGTATTTATAAAAAGTGTTTCGTTTGCCACAACCATTTTAAGGAAGAGGATAAAATCCTGAATTCGCGTTTATTAAGGAAAACTGCTGTGCCTTCGCAAAATTTGCCGATTGGTAAAAATATCCTTTGAAGTGACATGTAAAATATTTATTACTTGAACTATACAGGTCCATCGTTTGCCACAGAACAGGGAATTGATGCACCATCACCTCCAAGACCATCCCAATCTGAGGAGGACCTAATTTTTAGAACACCACAACGTGAACTCATTTTTATGCCCAGCTCGGTACGAAAACGTGTTACACCATCAGCCTGTAAGTTTATTAATTTTACTACCTATGACCATTACAGTGAAATTGAAATATTGAAATGTACCTAGGTTCACCATCCACGTCTGCAGGTGTATTTCCCAGGAGCGTCGTGCAGAGAACATTATTTCCCTCCATAAGTAAGTATAGCAAAAGTATAATATTGCACACAAAGTAATGAAAAACAAGCATAATTCAACATGAAATAGGTATACAACGCTAGCAATACCAATTATAGTTAGGGTATTTAATGTCTTTAGATATTTTCAAATGTACATCCGTGCATAATGAATGTTCTACGAGCGGTGTGTTATTATAATATAAAATTCTGAAGAGTACACTTAAAATTCACTGATAAAAGTTTAGTATCCATAGCCTGTCATCAAATTTGAAGTCAAAGATGTAATTATAGTTCTTTATTTATAAACAATGTCACAGACGAAATTGTACAGAATTATTAGTTAATATATCTCGTACTTAATCAGCAACAATCATGATCTAGGTACACTGTGCCGTAAAACAGTTGTACGTGTTTGATTTAAAAAAAGAAATTTAGTATTGGATCTATAATATGAAATTTACTTATACTTTTTTTAAACATATGGGTGCTGTAATTAAAGTTGAAACATTTTGTAACACTATATTGTTTTAGGTAATGGAGTGAGCAGTAATGAAGAGGGACTTGGTGTGGCGCCATTATCAGTGTTGGACAGCGTCCCAATAACTGGTAAATTGATTTATTATTTGTTAAGATACAGACTAATATCACTATAGTATTTGAATTCTATCTTACGAATTTATAGCAATAACTTCAAGTAACCTGTAGTTACGACACACTTTACTCTGGATTAGAAAAAGGAGAGAATTTACGTTAGGTTAATTTAAGCAAGACTTTACCAGCTATGTAGACAGCAACAAACTTTTGCTAGGTTAACTTTCAAGAAACCCCTTTTTTTTTTAAATGAGACAGCAAATGAATGACGTTATGTTAAGCATGGGGAACACTTTACCAACAAATTTTTAAACACAAAGAATTTACGTGATATTGTTTTAAGTCACTTTTTGTTCGACAATTTAAACCAACAGAGAAATTATGTTATGTTAGCTTTAAGAACATTTCCCCAACAAATCAGAGCAAACAAATTATGTTAGGTTAAGTTTAAGAACACTTCATCAACAAATCAAAACAACAAAGAAGTTTCGTTCTATCAGAGTTGGCCACATTTTATCAACGAAGCTATTTGCATGGCGTCCACCCCCGTCTTTAGATTAAAGTAGAAAATTATTTATACTTAGTTGTATTCGTGGGAGAAACATGTGCTGTCGTTTCCCTTTTTTTAAATAATCACTTTTGAAATTTCAAACTAAAGTCGCCTACTCTGTCACAACTAACAACGTCACATCTCCACGCGTCGACGTCACTAAAAACCAAAATGGCGTTCACTAAACTCCACTCGCCTGACCTCTGGTGCTCGAAACATCGGGAACTTAAAGAAGCTAATACAGTGGCATCTGTTAGACCGCTAGACGCCTCTTATCCTAACCTCAGATCTTTACAACTGATTGCCTATACTTTGAAGCGTTTTTTTATTTATTTTAAATTTAAATTCCTTGATACTGTTTTTGACAGTGTCAATGGAGGGATCGGACATGTTTCTGGGAAAGTGCTGCGAGGAATGGTTACAAGAAATTCTCCTCATCAAAAGGTCTGGACAGAAGCGAAGCGAATGTTTTCCGAGATGGAATTTGTGAAGTCTAAGCCTGCAGATCGAGCACGGCCTCCAGTCTTAGATGGATGGTGTCGTACACTGAACTCGCCTAGGAAACTACCTTAGGCAGCATCCGTTTGCAACTGCAATTCACGCAAAAGTTGCTACAGGTTTCCCAAGCTCCATACGAACAGCACATAGATGACTAAAAGCAACTGAACTGAGAAATGGTTGTTCTGCTAATAAATGTTTAAAAGCTTCAGCATTTTTTACTTTTTTTTTTCATTTTATAGCGGTTTGAGTTTCTTTAATAATTTATTCAATTGCAATCTTTGCAATTAATTTGCACTCCACGACACTGACTTATATGACATTAAAAGACGTTTTAGAAACTTCAGATTTAAGAGAAATTTACAATGCTCAAGTTTTGTATTTGAAAAATTGTACGACTTTAAAATGGCCGCAACTGTACTATACTTTCCAGTGCTTCATTCCAATAATTCTTTTATATACATGTAACTGTAATAGTCATGTGTTATATACATATAATAAGAAAGGTCCACTTACTTTGTGATGTGCACATTTTATATTTTAATATATTCTTTACGCGTTAAAGTTGTTTTTGATTATTTCAACTAGTTGAATAGTTTTTGTAAATTATTGTCTCTTCTGTACAATGTTCTATTTTTATAATATAATACGATTTTTATTACATTATGTTTAAACAAATAGTGTACAGAAGGATACAATAATTTACAAATACTATGAAAAATAAATTATGATTTATTCTACAAGAATCATAGAAGTGTTTAAATGTCCCGCCTTTGACATTAGTTGGTCTGATGAGCTTAGATGGCGCCAACCAACAAGTCGGTAACATTGGAGATCAACTTCTATAAAGAGTATATTCTATGGCCGGTGACGACAGTTAGTTCTGGAACACCCAGCAGGCAAGAGGTTGTATTACAATTGTGTACAGAGCGCTTTCTGTGGTTTTCCATTGTTTCAGTTTTATAAATTGTGTTTTCACCCTGATTATCACCTGGACTTTTCCCCCTTGTCGTTGGAGCCGCCAACCACCGCTGCCGTCTTCCGTGGGGCTGAGAATCGCTTCTTCGCTCGCGGAGGGAGGAACGTTTGGGGCGGTAAGAACGCTGGGCGTTTGGTTGAATTGGACAGGTATGTGCTTATTTTAATTATCTCTCTTTGGATGCAAGCTGGTGCTCTTGAGTGCATGGTTCTTTAGTTGAACATTGTTGCGAGATTATTCTAACGCGAATCTCCGCTTCTCTATGTACCCGGTGCGAACCACCCAGAATGCCGTTTTGGCGTGGAAATCGCCGAGCCACGACCCGGGGCCCGTTGTAGAAGATCTCCAGACGTTCGTCGCAACGTAATCGTCGTTTTCTTAGTTTTGTTTTCAGTATCAGTAAATCGTTGTCGCAGGGCTTTTCAGGGAATTCATTAGTTAGGATGCAGTTAAAATTCATAAATTTTATATCTAAGGTTTTTGGATGGTTTTTCCCCAGTCGTCACTTCTTTTTTTAAATTTTCATGTTCGGACAATTTCAAATCAAAATTCAATCGTTAAGAGAGAGAGAGAGAGGGCGGGGGCGAGCGTGCAGATGGCCCACTCGAGATTATCAATGTTTAGGCTAGACGATTTTAATGGGCGCTAGTCTGAAAAATCTACGTTCCCATATCATTTTTGTGTCAGTCAGCAGAGAAATGTCGGTTGACCTCAATAATTATTACTCAAAGTAGTAACGGAAAGCTGGACCACTGTTTTATGTTATGACTTATGTGTTACCCTGTGAATTCGATATTTACCATTTTGAAAAGCACACATTCAAAGCGCAATGTGTACCAAACGTTATATTTTATTGTGTTGGTTTGACATGTTTGTATGTATGTTTGTATGTATTTTTGTCGACATTATTTTATGTGCAGTTTTCCGTTGCATTCACATTTTAACGAATTAATTCTCGATTGGGTAAAAGTCCTTGACAAATGTGGCGTACTTAAACTTTGTTGCAATATCCACAATTTTAGTTTTGGGTTTGATAGTTCAAGTTTCCAAATTATTAAAACTTAAATTTGTCTAATCAAAAAAATGTTCGGGGTTGTTTGGCACGAGCGGGGAGCGGCCCAAATTCAAATTGATGATTTTTCGTTCATTCGTATGACTGTTTATTCGCAATACCAAATGCCGCCAACACGGGATATGCGGAGGGTGTCTTGCTGGTAAAGGAAACTTTAGTGGTGGGAGTCAGTGTCGTGTGTCCCGCGGTGGATGGAGTAAAGTTACGAGATAATACTTGCCGCCGCTGCCTCGAGCGCCGGCGAACACAGGATGGAGATAGCGTGACGTTTGGGGTGGCACAGTGACTTGGTTGTACGTAGCTGGTTAGAGCGAAAAGACAGTCAAAAGACAAGGCCAAGAACCGCTAGCGCTACACACCCCCTGTTTCTAAATTTATTGAATTAAATTATGTTTTTTTGTTATCTGCTGACTGAAAAGAAATAATTTCTAACACGCCACAATGACAGCTGTGGCAATGCCATCCAATTACTTTAGCTAGAGCTTTCGCGAACTTGTTTTTTTTTATTGTATGTCACGGCTAGGATGTTGAAAATATTATAACAAAAATTATAATTGTTTTCATAAAAGATGGAGAGGTTTTTGCAGCTGGGAAAATATGCTCATCAAGTTTATTTCACAGCTTTTGTCCTCTCTCTTAAGAGGAACCAATTTTCAGCCAATTGTTTTGTTATATGTGTAAACTTAAATATTCTAGCCCAGTTCAAATCTCTTTTTACCAAAATTTAATAAAAAAATGTTCCTTTTCAGCGCTGACTTTGACTTCCTACACTCTTCCCGCTCCGCATTGCGCTAATTTGTATCCGAACACATTCCGCCATTTATACACAACGTAAGGGTTCCCATTTTGTTGACGATCACAGTTCATGGCCACTTTTCGAATTTTTCGCGGGTTTTCAAATTTTGTGCGCATGTCTTCGATTTTGGCGGAATGTTTGGGTTATTACACTACGAACGCCAGAATGCATAAAATTGACCTAAACGTCTCCTTTTCCTATTCTGAGTCGATTCTGCATGCTTTAAGTGTGTTTGGTGGCTCAGAACCATCAAAAAACGTTGAAATATAGTTCAAATTCAATAAAAATCGACAAAAATACAGTTTCTAGCTAAAATTTGATGGTTTCGTTGCACTTTCCGAGCCCGTAGGGTATCTGAGTGGCTTAAAAGTACAAGAAAACACTTCAAAAGTGACGTTTCTGAAGAATTTTAACAGTTTTCTTGTATCTACGAACGCCAGAATGCATAAAATTGACCTAAACGTCTCCTTTTCCTATTCTGAGTCGATTCTGCATGCTTTAAGTGTGTTTGGTGGCTCAGAACCATCAAAAAACTTGAAATATAGTTCAAATTCAATAAAATCGACAAAATACAGTTTCTAGCTAAAATTTGATGGTTTCGTTGCACTTCCGAGCCCGTAGGGTATCTGAGTGGCTTAAAAGTCAAGAAAAACACTTAAAGTGACGTTTCTGAAGAATTTTAACAGTTTTCTTGTATCTACGAACGCCAGAATGCATAAAATTGACCTAAACGTCTCCTTTTCCTATTCTGAGTCGATTCTGCATGCTTTAAGTGTGTTTGGTGGCTCAGAACATCAAAAAACGTTGAAATATAGTTCAAATTCAATAAAAATCGACAAAAATACAGTTTCTAGCTAAAATTTGATGGTTCGTTGCACTTTCCGAGCCGTAGGGTATCTGAGTGGCTTAAAAGTACAAGAAACACTTCAAAAGTGACGTTTCTGAAGAATTTTAACAGTTTTCTTGTATCTACGAACGCCAGAATGCATAAAATTGACCTAAACGTCTCCTTTTCCTATTCTGAGTCGATTCTGCATGCTTTAAGTGTGTTTGGTGGCTCAGAACCATCAAAAAACGTGAAATATAGTTCAAATTCAATAAAAATCGACAAAATACAGTTTCTAGCTAAAATTTGATGGTTTCGTTGCACTTTCGAGCCTGTAGGGTATCTGAGTGGCTTAAAAGTACAAGAAAACACTTCAAAGTGACGTTTCTGAAGAATTTTAACAGTTTTCTTGTATCTACGACGCCAGAATGCATAAAATTGACCTAAACGTCTCCTTTTCCTATTCTGAGTCGATTCTGCATGCTTTAAGTGTGTTTGGTGGCTCAGAACCATCAAAAACGTTGAAATATAGTTCAAATTCATAAAAATCGACAAAAATACAGTTTCTAGCTAAAATTTGATGGTTTCGTTGCACTTTCCGAGCCCGTAGGGTATCTGAGTGGCTTAAAAGTACAAGAAAACACTTCAAAAGTGACGTTTCTGAAGAATTTTAACAGTTTTCTTGTATCTACGAACGCCAGAATGCATAAATTGACCTAAACGTCTCCTTTTCCTATTCTGAGTCGATTCTGCATGCTTTAAGTGTGTTTGGTGGCTCAAACATCAAACTTAATTAGTTCAAATTCATAAACGACAAAACAGTTTTAGTAATTGAGTTCGTTCATTCCATAGGTCTGATGGTTAAATCAAGAAAACACTTCAAGTGACGTTCGAAGAATTAAGTTTTTGTATCACGAACGCAAATGCATAAATTGACTAACGTCTCCTTTCTTTGATCATTGCATGCTTAGTTGTTTGGTGCTAGACATCAAAAGTGAATATATCAATTCATAAACGAAAAGTTTAGCTAATTTGTGTTCGTTCATTCGGGTAGGTTGAGGCTAAAATACAGAAACTTCAAAGTCGTTCGAAGATTTTACAGTTTGTATCTACGACGCCAGAATGCATAATTGACCTAAGTTCTTCCATCGAGTCGATTCTGCATGTTAAGTGTGTTTGGTGCTCAGAACCTAAAAACGTGAATATATTCAAATTCATAAATCGACAAAATACAGTTTCTAGCTAAATTTGGTTTCGTTGACTTTCCGGCCGTAGGTATCGAGGCTAAAAGTACAGAAAACTCAAAAGTGACGTTGAAGAATTTTAACAGTTTTCTTGTATCTACGAACGCCAGAATGCATAAAATTGACCAACGTCTCCTTTTATTCTGAGTCGATTCTGCATGCTTAAGTGTGTTGTGGCTAGACCATAAAACTTGAAATAGTTCAAATTCATAAATCGACAAATACAGTTTCTAGCTAAATTTGATGGTTTCGTTGCACTTTCCGAGCGTAGGTTTGAGTGGCTTAAGTACAAGAAAATTCAAGTGACGTTTCTGAGAATTTTAAGTTTCTTGTATTACGAACGCCAGATGCATAAATGACCTAAACGTTCCTTTTCCTATTCTGATCGATTCTGCATGCTTTAAGTGTGTTTGGTGTCAGAACCATCAAAAAACGTGAAATAAGTTCAATTCAATAAATGACAAAATCAGTTTCTAGCTAAAATTTGATGGTTCGTTGCACTTCGAGCGTAGGGTATCTGAGTGCTTAAAAGTACAAAAACACTTCAAAGTGACGTTTCTGAGAATTTTAACAGTTTTGTATCTACGACGCAGAATGCATAAAATGACCTAACGTCCTTTTCTATCTGAGTCGATTTGCATGCTTAAGTGTGTTTGGTGGCTCAGAACCATCAAAAAACGTTGAATATAGTTCAAATTCAATAAAAATCGACAAAAATACAGTTTCTAGCTAAAATTGAGGTTTCGTGCACTTTCGAGCTGTAGGGTTCTGAGTGGCTAAAGTACAAGAAAACACTTCAAAGTGAGTTCTGAAGATTTTAACAGTTTCTTGTATTACGAACGCCAGAATGCTAAATTGACTAAACGTCTCCTTTTCCTATCTGAGTCGATCTGATGTTTAGTGTGTTGTGGCTCAGAACATCAAAAGTTGAATATAGTTCAAATCAAAAATCGACAAAATACAGTTTCTAGCTAAAATTGATGTTTCGTTGCACTTCCGAGCGTAGGGTATCTGAGTGCTAAAAGTAAGAAAACACTTCAAAGTGACGTTTCTGAAGAATTAACAGTTTTCTTGTATCTACGAACGCCAGAATGCATAAAATTGACCTAACGTCTCTTCTATTCTGAGTCGATTCTGCATGTTTAGTGTGTTTGGTGGTCAGACTCAAAAACGTGAAATATAGTTCAAATAATAAAAATCGACAAAAATAAGTTTCTAGCTAATTGATGTTTCGTTGCACTTTCGAGCCGTAGGTTTGAGTGCTTAAAAGTACAAGAAACACTTCAAAGTGACGTTTCTGAGAATTTTAACAGTTCTTGTATCTACGAACGCCAGATGCATAAATTGACCAAACGTTCCTTTTCCTATTCTAGTCGATTCTGCATGCTTTAAGGTGTTGGTGCTCAACATCAAAAATTAGAAAATTGAGTTATTGCATTTCACCGAAGTACAGTGGCTTAAATAAGACTTCATGACTTTCGAGAATTTTACAGTTTTATGTACAAGAAATTAAAATTGACTTTCTTCTTTTTATTCTATTCTTCTAGACCTAAGTGTAGGTTCGACCTAAACTTCTTTCA